>JANJGN010001409.1:135000-137500 GCA_026770705.1 Isurus oxyrinchus | reverse complement strand
TTGGGGGTTTCTCTGGGGGGGTTATTTACAGTTTGGGGGTTTCTCTGGGGGGGGTTATTTACAGTTTGGGGGGTTTCTCTGGGGGGGGTTATTTTACAGTTTGGGGGGTTTCTCTGGGGGGGTTATTTACAGTTTGGGGGTGTCTCTGGGGGGGGGTTATTTACAGTTTGGGGGTTTCTCTGGGGGGGGGTTATTTACAGTTTGGGGGGTTTCTCTGGGGGGGGTATTTACAGTTGGGGGGTTTCTCTGGGGGGGGGTTATTTACAGTTTGGGGTGTTTCGCGGGGTTGGGGTTTAAATTCAGTTTGGGGGATGGGGGTTTTTATTACAGTTACGCTGTTCTCAGGTACTCACGGTGTCTGGAACTTACTCTATAATCTCTCCCTGTCTCCGACCCGCTGTCTGTTACTCCCTCTCTGCACCCCCACTCTCTCCCTTTCTCCCTACCCCTCTCTCCCTTCACCCATTTCCTCCTCCACACCCTCCCCATTCCTCCCTCTCTTCCCTGTGGCTTCTGTCTTTCTGGTTCTCCGCTCTCTCTGCTCTCTTGCTCACCCTCTCTATCTGATCTCCTCCCTCTCTCTCTCCCACACTGACACTCCATCTCATCCTTCCCCGCGCACTGTCTACCCGCACATTCTCTCCCCCGCCCGCACATTCTCTCCCCATTCCCGCGCTCTCCCCCTCCCGCGCTCCCCCCTCCCCGCGCTCTCCCCTCCCGCGCTCTCCCCTCCCACGCTCTCCCCTCCCGCGCTCTCCCCTCCCACACTCTCCCCTCCCGCGCTCTCCCCCTTCCCGCGCTCTCCCCGCCCGCGCTCTCTCTCCCCACCCGCGCTCTCTCTCCCCGCCCCGCGCTCTCTCTCCCCGCCCGCGCTCTCTCTCCCCGCCCTCGCTCTCTCTCCCCGCCCGCGCTCTCTCTCCCCGCCCGCGCTCTCTCTCCCCGCCCGCGCTCTCTCTCCCCGCCCGCGCTCTCTCTCCCCGCCCGCGCTCTCTCTCCCCGCCCGCGCTCTCTCTCCCGCCCGCGCTCTCTCTCCCCGCCCGCGCTCTCTCTCCCCGCCCGCGCTCTCTCTCCCCGCCCGCGCTCTCTCTCCCCGCCCGCGCTCTCTCTCCCCGCCCGCGCTCTCTCTCCCCGCCCGCGCTCTCTCTCCCCCGCCCGCGCTCTCTCTCCCCGCCCGCGCTCTCTCTCCCCGCCCGCGCTCTCTCTCCCCGCCCGCGCTCTCTCTCCCCGCCCGCGCTCTCTCTCCCCGCCCGCGCTCTCTCTCCCCGCCCGCTCTCTCTCCCCGCCCGCGCTCTCTCTCCCCGCCCGCGCTCTCTCTCCCCGCCCGCGCTCTCTCTCCCCGCCCGCGCTCTCTCTCCCGCCCGCGCTCTCTCTCCCCATGCGCTCTCTCCGGGCATGCTCTCTCCCACCCACACTCTCTCCCCACGTGCTCTCTCCCCGCGTGCTCTCCCTGTCCTGCGCTCTCCTGATGCTCTGTCTCCGGGGGCACACTCTCCCTCCGCCCATCCTCTTCCCCCCCGCTGCGCACCCTCTCCCCCATGCGCACTATCACCACCGCCTCCTCTCTCCCGTCCTCCCTTCCATTCCCCCTCTTCCCTCGACCTCCATCTCCCCCACCCCCTCCCCTGGCTTACCCCCCTCCCCTGCCCTAATTCCCCCCTCTCAGGTGTACAGTGCCAGTAATGTGGAGCTTGTCACCCGCACGAGAACGGAGCATCTTTCAGACCAGGACAAGATGAGGATGAAAGGTCAGCAGTCCGGAACTCTCCCTCTCGCTCAGCTGTATTCGATTTGGGAGATCGTAGATTGGGGGTGGGGGGTGGGGGACGCGGGCTTGGGGGGTTGGGGTGGTGGTGTTTGTTGGGGGGGTCTGGGTACACCAGTGTGTCTCTGCGGCCCCCCGCGCTCCATGTCGAATCTCACGCTGATCCTGCACCAGCGACATTTAACACTTCTATATCCTTGTGTTCAAATCCCTCCATCAACCCTCCCCATCTCTGTCACCCCCTCCAGAACCTACACCCCTCCCTATCTCTGTAACCTCCACCAGCCCCTACAACCCTCCCTATCTCTGTAACCTCCTCCAGCCCCTACACCCCTCCCCATCTCTGTCACCCCCTCCAGAACCTACACCCCTCCCCATCTCTGTCACCCCCTCCAGAACCTACAACCCTCCCCATCTCTGTCACCCCCCTCCAGAACCTACACCCCTCCCCATCTCTGTCACCCCCTCCAGAACCTACACCCCTCCCTATCTCTGTCACCCCCTCCAGCCCCTACAACCCTCCCTATCTCTGTAACCTCCTCCAGCCCCTACAACCCTCCCTATCTCTGTAACCTCCTCCAGCCCCTACAACCCTCCCTATCTCTGTAACCTCCTCCAGCACCTACAACCTTCCTTATCTCTGTAACCTCCTCCAGCCACTACAACTCTCCCTATCTCTGTAACCTCCTCCAGCCCCTACAACCCTCCCCATCTCTGTAACCTCCTCCAGCCCCTACA
>JANJGN010001409.1:100000-130000 GCA_026770705.1 Isurus oxyrinchus | reverse complement strand
ACCAGGCCGGCTTCCACCGTTTATTCTCGGAACCAAGGAGCCGGGGATCGGCGCGCCTCGGCCCGGATATGACGGATGCCAAGTGCCTGACGGGGACTGTCGCTTCCGGGGCAGGACCCGCTTTTCGGGTCCTTTCCGATAGCTGGCCAAAGGGGGTCCGGCGCCTGTATTTGAGGTCCCAGCACTGATCCCTGCCACACTCCTCTCGTCACATCTTGCCAATCCGAAAATGGCCCATTTATGCCTACTCTCTGTTCCTCTTAGCGAACCAATCATCTCTCCGCGCTAATATGTTACCCCTTGCACCCGCGAGCTCGTTCTTTGCTCGCGGCGTCTTGCCAAGTGCCTTCTGGGAATCTAACTACAGCACATCCACAGGTCCCCCTTCATCCACGTTACTTGTTACTTGCTCAACGAACACTAATAAATTAGTCAAAACACAATTTCCCTTTCACAAAACCATGTTGACTGTGCCTGATTATATTAAGACTTTCCAAGTGCCTCCCTCTGTAACCTCCTTTAATAATAGATTCCAGTATTTTCCCAGTGACTAACTGGCCTTGTAGTTTCCTGCTTTTTGCCTCCTCCTTTTCTTGAACAGAGGAGTCGCATTCGCTCTTTTCCAACCCGATGGGACCTTTCCAGAACCTAGGAAATTTAGCTCTAATCGTTTTCTCAGTACCCTTTCCCTGGCGATTGGAACTGTCCCAAGTCCCTCCCTCCCTTTGACCGTCTGATTTCACGAGTATTCCTGGCCATCTATTTATTGTGTGCTCTACAGCGAAGACAGACACCAAATATCTGTTCAATTCACCCGCCATTTCCTTATTTTCTGTTATTAATTCCCCGTTGTCACTCTCCAGAGGACCAACGCTCACTTTACTTACTCATTTTCCTTTTTAAATACCTGTAGAAACTCTTGCCACCAGTTTTCGTATTTCTAGCTAGCTTTCACTCCTACTCTTAATTTCTCCCTCCTTATTAATCTTTTGGTCATTCTTTGCTGCCCTTTATATTCTGTCCAATCTTCTGACCCTGCCACCCATCTTTGTGGAATTATACGCTTTTCCTTTCAATCAGGGATGGTGTGTCCCTTCCCTGAGAGTCTTGCCTTCTCACTGGAATGAATCTTTCCTGAGTATCCTGAAATCTCCCCTTAAACGCCCTCCACTGCACCTCCGCCGACCTACCCCTTAACATGACCTCCCGGTTCACACGAGCCAGCTCTGTCGTCACGCCCTCGTAATTGCCCTTATCTAAGTTTAAAACACTAGTCTCAGACCCACTCCTCTCTCCTTCAAGCTCAGAGTGAAGTTCCAATCGCGTTATGATCACTGCTACCGTCACGACGGGCAGGACCTTGCCCTTGGCGGGCAGACTCGGGATGGGCACCGCACCGCAATTTCACGCAGGCGGGCCAATTACGCGGGAGGGGTGCAGGGAAAGAGGGTGAGCTGGGCGAGCGAGCGAGCGCTGCATAATCCACCTGAGGCACGGAGCTGCCTCAGGGAGATGAAGAGATATATATATAAAAAGGTAATAAAACATGGCTCCCCATGTGACTCCGTCACACGAGCAGGGACATGTTAGTAACGGGAAATTAAAGCTTTTGTTTGATTTTTTTTTTAGTCGCCACTGGAAACCTCATCCCACCCGCGGATGAGGTTTCCAAAAAAAGCGTAAAGGCCGCTTGGCCTTTTTCGGCTGCCCCGCCACCCGTTAGGTTGGGGACAGGCAGCGGAAGATTTACGTCAGCCGATAACACCACCGCCTCAACAGGGGCGGTCAAGCACGGTGACCTTTCACCTCCTTGTGGCCTGCGGGGGTCAAATCGTAGCGGCGGAGGCGGAGCTGTGGGGGCGCAGGAGAACGCCCCTCTCTGGGAGTAGTGTTTGCGAGCCGTGGAAGGAGTTGCGCGCGAGGTAGCGCGCCCACCGCTGACTTTCCCGTTGGGACCTTTCAGGCCCACGTGACTCAGAGTGCCAACTCCACCAACCCGACCGCCATCACCCCCGAGGAGTATTTCGACCCGAACTTCGAACTCCAGGCCCGTGACATCGGACGGCCCGTCGAGCTGACCAGCAAGATTCAACGGTGAGTCGGTTATTGGCTTCAGCGGCGCCCATGTACCCCTCAAACCTTCAGCCAGCATGAGCCCCAAGCTGTGGCCACTCAGATTCAACTGGGCCCCAGGCTCAGGGTCACTCAGGGCCAACTAGGCCCCAGGCTTGAGTCACTCAGGGTCAACTAGGCCCCAGGCCAAGGCCACTCAGGGTCAACTGGGCCCCAGACTCAGGGTCATTCAGGGTCAACTAGACCCCAGGCTCGAGTCACTCAAGATCAACTAGGCTCCAAGCTCGAGCCACTCAAGATCAACTAGGCCCCAAGCTCGAGCCACTCAAGATCAACTAGGCCCCAGGCTCGAGTCACTCAAGATCATCTAGGCCCCAGTCTCGAGTCACTCGATCAACTAGGCCCCAGCATCGAGTCACTCAAAATCAACTAGGCCCCAGGCTCGAGTCACTCAAGATCAACTAGGCCCCAGCATCGAGTCACTCAAAATCAACTAGGCCCCAGCCTCGGGCCACTCAGGGTCAACCAGACCCCAGGCTCAGGTCACTCAGGGTCAACTAGACCCCAGGCTCAGGTCACTTGGTCAGCTGGGCCCCAGACTCAGGGTCATTCAGGGTCAACTAGGCCTCAGACTCGTAGTCACTCAGGGTCAATTAGGCCCAGGCCAAGGCCAGTCAGGGTCATCTAGGCCCCAGGCTCGAGTCACTCAGGGTCAACTAGGCCCCAGGCTCGGGTGACTGAGTAAAGTGGGCCCCAGACTCAGGGTCACTCAGGGTCAACTAGGCCCCAGGCTCGGGTGACTGAGTAAACTGGGCCCCAGACTCAGGGTCACTCAGGGTCAACTAGGCCCCAGGCTCAAGTCACTCAATGTTGGATTTTTGCTGTGTGCAGCCGCCTGGACTGACTGTTAACGAATTATGAGGTATCAAATTCTGACTCCGTTTCTGTTTGTCTCTCACTCCATGCTTCCCCTCGCCACTGCTGCTGCCCCTCTCTCTATCCTCGGTGTCTCTCTCTCTCTCTCCTTCGCCCTCACTCGCACTCTCCGTCTCTCCCTCATGCTGGCTTTCACTCTCTCCCTCGCTCGCTCTCTTTTCCTTGCTTGCTTCCTCCCTCCCTCGCGCTCTCTTTCCCTCACTCACTCCCTTTCACACGCTCCCTCTTTGCCTCATTCGTTCTCTCGCTCCCGCGCTCGCTCCCTCTCCCACACTTGCTCCCTCTCCCTCGCTTGTTTCTGCTCTCTCTCTCTTGCTCGCTGCTCCCTCACTCATTTTCCCTCGCTTGCTCTCTCGCTCTCTGTCCCTCGCTCCCTCTCTCTCTCTCTGTCCCTCGTTCTCTATCATCCTCCTTCATGCTCACTGACTTTCCCTTTCTCTCTGTCTCCCTCTCCTTCTCTCCCTCTTTGTATGTGTGTCTCTCTCTCTCTCTCTGTCTTTCTCTGCCTCTCTGTCACCCTTTCTCTCGCTGTTGTTTCCCCCCCATTGTCGATCTCTCTCCCTCCATCTCTCCCTCCCTCAAGTTGTTTCTCTCCCTCACTCACTCACTCTCTCTTGCTTTCCCTCTCTCTCGTGTCATTCTGGCTTTCCCTCCGACCGTCTCTCTCCCACTCTCTTTCTCTCCCCGTACCTCTCTCTCCCTGTGAATCTGTCTTCCTCCCTCTCACTCTCTCTCTGTCTGTCTTTCCCTCCCCCTGTCTCTCCCTCTCCCTACTCTCCCTATCTCTCTTTATCTCATTGTCTATATCTCTCTCTCTCCCTCTCTCTCTATCTTTCTGTCTATTTCTCTCACACTCTCTCTCTCTCTCGCTCTCTATCTCTCTGTTTCTCTCTATCTCTCTCCCTCTCCCACTCTCTCTCTCTCTCCCCATACCTCTCTCTCCCTGTGAATCTGTCTTCCTCCCTCACACTCTCTCTGTCTGTCTTTCCCTCCCCCTGTCTCTCCCTCTCCCTACTCTCCCTATCTCTATCTCATTGTCGATATCTCTCTCTTCCTCTCTCTCTGTATCTTTCTATTTCTCTCACACTCTCTCTCTCTCGCTCTCTATCTCTCTGTTTCTCTCTCTCTCTCTCTCCCTCTCCCTCTCTCTCTCTACAGGTTTAAAGCTAACCTCTGGCTCTGTGAGGATCATCCCCTCTCCCTCGTTGAGCAGGTGACTCCGATCATTGACCTCATGGCGATCAGTAATGCCCACTTTGCCAAATTACGTGACTTCATCACCCTCAAATTGCCTCCTGGCTTCCCTGTCAAAATAGGTGAGTGCTCGAGAGAAGGTCGGTGCTGAGGGAGTGCCGCACTGTCACAGGGTCAGTACTGAGGGAGTGCCGCACTGTCGCAGGGTCAGTACAGAGGGAGTGCCGCACTGTCGCAGGGTCAGTACAGAGGGAGTGCCGCACTGTCGCAGGGTCAGTACTGAGGGAGTGCCGCACTGTGGAAGGGTCAGTACTGAGGGAGTGCCGCACTGTCACAGGGTCAGTACTGAGGGAGTGCTGCACTGTCGGAGGGTCAGTACTGAGCGAATGCCGCACTGTCAGAGGGTCGGTGCTGAGGAACTGCCGCACAGTCGGAGGGTCAGTACTGAGGGAGTGCCGCACTGTCGGAGGGTCAGTACTGAGGGAGTGCCGCACTGTCGCAGGGTCGGTACTGAGGGAGTGCCGCACTGTCGGAGGGTTGGTACTGAGGGAATGCTGCACTGTCGGAGGGTCAGTACTGAGGGAGTGCCGCACTGTCGGAGGGTCAGTACTGAAGGAGTGCCGCACTGTCACAGGGTCAGTACTGAGGGAGCGCCGCACTGTCACAGGGTCAGTACTGAGGGAGTGCCGCACTGTCACAGGGTCAGTACTGAGGGAGTGCCACACTGTCACAGGGTCAGTACTGAGGGTGTGCCGCACTGTCAGAGGGTCAGTACTCTAGGAGTGCCGCACTGTCAGAGGGTCAGTACTGAGGGAATGCCGCACTGTCAGAGGGTCGGTGCTGAGGAACTGCCGCACAGTCGGAGGGTCAGTACTGAGGGAGTGCTGCACTGTCGGAGGGTCAGTACTGAGGGAGTGCCGCACTGTCGGAGGGTCAGTGCTGAGGGAGTGCCGCGCTGTCAGAGGGTCAATACTGAAGGAGTGCCGCACTGTCGGAGGGTTGGTACTGAGGGAATGCTGCACTGTCGGAGGGTCAGTACTGAGGGAGTGCCGCACTGTCGGAGGGTCAGTACTGAAGGAGTGCCGCACTGTCACAGGGTCAGTACTGAGGGAGCGCCGCACTGTCACAGGGTCAGTACTGAGGGAGTGCCGCACTGTCACAGGGTCAGTACTGAGGGAGTGCCACACTGTCACAGGGTCAGTACTGAGGGTGTGCCGCACTGTCAGAGGGTCAGTACTCTAGGAGTGCCGCACTGTCAGAGGGTCAGTACTGAGGGAATGCCGCACTGTCAGAGGGTCGGTGCTGAGGAACTGCCGCACAGTCGGAGGGTCAGTACTGAGGGAGTGCCGCACTGTCGGAGGGTCAGTACTGAGGGTGCGCTGCACTGTCGGAGGGTCAGTACTGAGGGAGTGCAGCACTGTCAGAGGGTCAGTATAGAGGGAGCGCTGCAGTGTTGGAGGGTCAGTACTGAGGGAGCGCCGCACTGTCGGAGGGTCAGTACTGAGGGAGCGCCGCACTGTCGGAGGGTCAGTACTGAGGGAGTGCCGCACTGTCGGAGGGTCAGTACTGAGGGAGTGCCGCACTGTCGGAGGGTCAGTACTGAGGGAGTGCCGCACTGTCGGAGGGTCAGTACTGAGGGAGTGCCGCACTGTCGGAGGGTCAGTACTGAGGGAGTGCCGCACTGTCGGAGGGTCAGTACTGAGGGAGAGCCGCACTGTGGGAGGGTCAGTACTGAGGGAGTGCCGCACTGTCGGAGGGTCAGTACTGAGGGAGAGCCGCACTGTCGGATGGTCAGTACTGAGGGAGAGCCGCACTGTGGGAGGGTCAGTACTGAGGGAGTGCCGCACTGTCGGAGGGTCAGTACAGAGGGACTGCCGCACTGTCGAAGGGTCGGTACTGAGGGAGCGCCGCACTGTCGGAGGGTCAGTACTGAGGGACCTCCGCACTGTCGGAGGGTCAGTACTGAGGGAGTGCAGCACTGTCAGAGGGTCAGTATAGAGGGAGCGCTGCAGTGTTGGAGGGTCAGTACTGAGGAAGTGCCGCACTGTCGGAGGGTCAGTGCTGAGGGTGCGCCGCACTGTCGGAGGGTCAGTACTGAGGGAGTGCCACACTGTCGGAGGGTCAGTACTGAGGAAGTGCCGCACTGTCGGAGGGTCAGTACTGAGGGAGTGCCGCACTGTCGGAGGGTCAGTACTGAGGGAGCGCCGCACTGTCGGAGGGTCAATACTGAGGGAGTGCCGCACTGTCGGAGGGTCAGTACTGAGGGAGTGCCACGCTCTCTGTCTCTCTCCGTTCCTGTTGCAGAAATCCCGCTGTTCCACGTGTTGAATGCCCGGATCACGTTCGGGAACCTCTGTGGCTGCGACGAGGCTGTCAGCACATTGAGGATATTCGGTGACCCCGCCGCTCCGAGTGACGAGGGCCAGGGAGCCTCGGGGACCGCAGACTCCTGCCGCCAAGGTAACCATCCTCCGGTCCGCTGGGGTGTGCCCCGTGGGTCTGACGCTCCCCCTCTTCCCCTCCTCCCAAGCCTGAACCGCCGCTGAGTGACCCCATGGGATCTTTCAAAATCGGCTCTCTGATGGGCTGTGGGCGCCTCACCGGCTAGGCCAGCCCCTGGGGCCCGGTCTCTCGTTGCCCTTGACCTGCGCGGCCTCGCTCGGCCATTTCCGAGGGGCAGATAAGGGTCAACCACATGGCCGCGGGGTCTGGTAGTCACGTGTAGGCCCAGAGCGGGTAAGGAGGGCAGATTTCCTTACCCCTAAAGAGAGAACCAGGTGGGGCTCTTAACAACAGTCGGTGATCGTCTCATTGTCACCGTTTACCGAGATTAACTTTATCATTCCAAATTTCGCTAACTGAATTTAAATTCCACCGGCCGCCCCGGCGGGACTTGAACCCTTGTCCCCAAAGCATGAGGCTGGGCCTCTGGATTACTAGTCCATTGACATCACCACTAAACCTCCATCTTGGAGCTCGGGCTGTGTATCCGTCGTTTGCAATCGTGTCTTTCTCATTCTGTCTCTCTCTCTCTCCCTCTCTCTATCTATCCCTCGCTCCTCCCTTCCCCCCACCGCCCCCAATCCTCTGTTCCGCCTCTTCCCCCCCCCCCAACCCACAGTAGGAAAATGCGAAGTGGACCCCTCGGTGTTCGAGGTGCCCCGGGGCTACACAGTGGTGGGTACGGGGCGTAGCGAGCCAATGAGGGACGAGGACGATGACCTCCTGCAGTTTGCCATCCAGCAGAGCCTGCTGGACACCGGGACCGAGACGGAGCAGGTGAGACCCAGCACGGGTTGTGGGGGGAGGGGATGGTGTGTTGGGAGGTTACTGGGACCTGGGTGCAAGATGGGCGGGGCTTGAGTTTTGTGTGTGTGTGTGTGGGGGCGGTGGGATGGGGGGTGGAGGTGGGGGTTGAGTGGGTAGTGGACGTTGGGTGTTGGTGGGTGAGGTTGAGAGTTTTTTTGGAAGCGTTTCGGTGTTGGGGGTGTTTACGTCCCTGTGCTGGGTGTGTGGGTGGGTTTGTCTGGGTGAGTGTTTTGGGGTGGGTCTGTTTGTGTGATTGAGTATTGGGCATTTGGGGGAGTGTTTGGGTGAGTGTTTGGTGATTGGGTGAGTGTTTGGTGATTGGGTGTTTGGGGGAGTGTTTGGTGATTGGACGTTTGGGGGAGTGTTTGGTGATTGGACGTTTGGGGGAGTGTTTGGTGATTGGACGTTTGGGGGAGTGTTTGGTGATTGGACGTTTGGGGGAGTGTTTGGTGATTGGACGTTTGGGGGAGTGTTTGGTGATTGGACGTTTGGGGGAATGTTTGGTGATTGGGCGTTTGGGGGAGTGTTTGGTGATTGGGCGATTGGGGGACTGTTTGCTGATTAGGCATTTGGTGGAGTGTTTGGTGATTGGGTGTTTCAATGAGTGTTTGGGGGAGTGTTTGGTGACTGGGTGTTTGGTGACTGGGTGTTTGGTGACTGGGTGTTTGGTGACTGGGTGTTTGGTGACTGGGTGTTTGGGTGTTTGGTGTTTGGGGCAGTGTTTGGGTGATTGGGTGAGTGTTTGGGTGATTGGGTGAGTGTTTGGCGATTGGGTGTTTGGCGATTGGGTGTTTGGCGATTGGGGGAGTGTTTGGCGATTGGGGGAGTGTTTGGCGATTGGGGGAGTGTTTGGCGATTGGGGGAGTGTTTGGCGATTGGGGGAGCGTTTGGCGATTGGGGGAGTGTTTGGCGATTGGGGGAGTGTTTGGCGATTGGGGGAGTGTTTGGTGATTGGGGGAGTGTTTGGTGACTGGGTGTTTGGTGACTGGGTGTTTGGTGACTGGGTGTTTGGGGGAGTGTTTGGCGATTGGGTGTTTGGCGATTGGGTGTTTGGGGGAGTGTTTGGTGATTGGGGGAGTGTTTGGTGATTGGGGGAGTGTTTGGTGATTGGGGGAGTGTTTGGTGATTGGGGGAGTGTTTGGTGATTGGGGGAGTGTTTGGTGATTGGGTGTTTGGGGGAGTGTTTGGTGATTGGGCGTTTGGGGGAGTGTTTGGTGATTGGGTATTTGAGGGAGAGTTTGGTGAATGGGCGTTTGGATGAGTGGTGAATGGTCGTTTGAATGAGTGTTTGGTGATTGGGCGTTTGGGGGAGTGTTTGGTGAATGGGCGTTTGGATGAGTGTTTGGTGAATGGGCGTTTGGATGAGTGTTTGGTGATTGGGCATTTGGGTGAGTGTTTGGTGATTGGGTATTTGAGGAAGAGTTTGGTGATTGGGGGCGTGTTTGGTGATTGGGTGTTTGGGGGAGTGTTTGGTGATTGGGTGTTTGGGGGAGTGTTTGGTGATTGGGCGTTTGGGGGAGTGTTTGGTGATTGGGTATTTGAGGGAGAGTTTGGTGAATGGGCGTTTGGATGAGTGGTGAATGGTCGTTTGAATGAGTGTTTGGTGATTGGGCGTTTGGGGGAGTGTTTGGTGAATGGGCGTTTGGATGAGTGTTTGGTGATTGGGCATTTGGGTGAGTGTTTGGTGATTGGGTATTTGAGGGAGAGTTTGGTGAATGGGCATTTGGATGAGTGGTGAATGGGCGTTTGGATGAGTGGTGATTGGGCGTTTGGGGGAGTGTTTGGTGATTGGGGGCGTGTTTGGTGATTGGGTTTTTGGGTGAGTGTTGGGTGTTTGGGTGAGTGTTGGGTTAATGGGAGAGTGTTTGTTGATTGGGTGTTTAAATGAGTGTTTGGTGATTGGGTGTTTATATGAGTGTTTGGTGATTGGGTGTTTATATGAGTGTTTGGTGATTGGGTGTTTATATGAGTGTTTGGTGATTGGGTGTTTATATGAGTGTTTGGTGATTGGGTGTTTAGATGAGTGTTTGGTGATTGGGTGTTTAGATGAGTGTTTGGTGATTGGGTGTTTAGATGAGTGTTTGGTGATTGGGTGTTTGGGGGAATGTTTGGTGATTGAGCGTTGGGGGGTGTGTTTGGTGATTGGGTGCTTGGGGGAGTGTTTGCTGATTGGGTGTTTGGAGGAGTGTTTGCTGATTGGGTGCTTGGGGGAGTGTTTGGTGATTGGGTGTATGGTGATTCGGTGATTGAGTGTTTGGTGATTGGCTGTTTGGGGGAGTGTTTGGTGATTGGGTGATTGGGGGACTGTTTGCTGATTGGGCATTTGGAGGAGTGTTTGGTGATTGGGTGTTTGGTGATTGGGTGTTTCAGTGAGTGTTTGGTGATTGGGTGTTTGGTGATTGGGTGTTTGGGTGTTTGGGGGAGTGTTTGGTGATTGGGTGTTTGGGGGAGTGTTTGGTGTTTGGGGGTGTGTTTGGTGATTGGGTGTTTGGGGGAGTGTTTGGTGATTGGGTGTTTGGGGGTGTGTTTGGTGATTGGGTGTTTTGGGGAGTGTTTGGTGATTGGGCGTTTGGGGGTGTGTTTGGTGATTGGGTGTTTTGGGGAGTGTTTGGTGATTGGTGTTTTGAGGAGTGTTTGGTGATTGGGTGTTTTGGGGAGTGTTTGGTGATTGGGTGTTTTGGGGAGTGTTTGGTGATTGGGTGTTTGGGGAAGTGTTTGATGCTCGGGTGTTTGGGGCAGTGTTTGATGCTCGGGTGTTTGGGGCAGTGTTTGGTGATTGGGTGTTTCGGGCATTGTTTGGTGATTGGGTGTTTGGGGCAGTGTTTGGTGATTGGGCGTTTGGGTGAGTATTTGGTGATTGGGTGTTTGGGGCAGTGTTTGGTGATTGGGCGTTTCGGTGAGTATTTGGTGATTGGGTGTTTGGGGGAGTGTTTGGTGATTGGGCGTTTGGGTGAGTATTTGGTGATTGGGCGTTTGGGGGTGTGTTTGGTGATTGGGCGTTTGGGGGTGTGTTTGGTGATTGGGTGTTTGGGGGAGTGTTTGGTGATTGGGTGTTTGGGGGTGTGTTTGGTGATTGGGTGTTTTGGGGAGTGTTTGGTGATTGGGCGTTTGGGAGTGTGTTTGGTGATTGGGTGTTTTGGGGAGTGTTTGGTGATTGGGTGTTTTGGGGAGTGTTTGGTGATTGGGTGTTTGGGGAAGTGTTTGGTGCTCGAGTGTTTGGGGGAGTGTTTGATGCTCGGGTGTTTGGGGCAGTGTTTGGTGATTGGTGTTTTGAGGAGTGTTTGGTGATTGGGCGTTTGGTGGTGTGTTTGGTGATTGGGTGTTTTGGGGAGTGTTTGGTGATTGGGTGTTTGGGGAAGTGTTTGGTGCTCGAGTGTTTGGGGGAGTGTTTGATGCTCGGGTGTTTGGGGCAGTGTTTGGTGATTGGTGTTTTGGGCAGTGTTTGGTGATTGGGTGTTTGGGTGAATATTTGGTGATTGGGTGTTTGGGGCAGTGTTTGGTGATTGGGCGTTTGGGTGAGTATTTGGTGATTGGGTGTTTCGGGCATTGTTTGGTGATTGGGTGTTTGGGGGAGTGTTTGGTGATCGGGTTGAATGTTACGGTGAGTGGGGATTGGGTGTTACGAAGAGAATTTGGTGATTGTGGTGGGTGTTAGGTTAAGTGCTTGGCGATTTGGTTCGTTGTTGTAGTGAGTGCAAAGCGATTGGGTTGGGTGTTAGGGTGAGTGTTTGGGGATTGAATCGGATGTTATGGTGAGTGTTTGGGGATTGGGTTGGGTGTTACGGTGAGTGTTTGGGGATTGGGTTGGGTGTTAGGGTGAGTGTTTGGGGATTGCATTGGGTGTTAGGGTGAGTGTTTGGGGATTGTGTTGGGTGTTATGGTGAGTGTTTGTGGATTGGATTGGGTGTTAGGGTGAGTGTTTGGGGATTGGGTTGGGTGTTAGGGTGAGTGTTTGGGGATTGGGTTGGGTGTTACGGTGAGTGTTTGGGGATTGGGTTGGGTGTTACGGTGAGTGTTTGGGGATTGGGTTGGGTGTTAGGGTGAGTGTTTGGGGATTGGGTTGGGTGTTAGGGTGAGTGTTTGGGGATTGGGTTGGGTGTTAGGGTGAGTGTTTGGGGATTGGGTTGGGTGTTAGGGTGAGTGTTTGGGGATTGGGTTGGGTGTTAGGGTGAGTGTTTGGGGATTGGGTTGGGTGTTAGGGTGAGTGTTTGGGGATTGGGTTGGGTGTTAGGGTGAGTGTTTGGGGATTGGGTTGGGTGTTACGTTGAGTGTTTAGGGATTGGGTTGGGTGTTAGGGTGAGTGTTTGGGGATTGGGTTGGGTGTTAGGGTGAGTGTTTGGGGATTGGGTTGGGTGTCAGGGTGAGTGTTTGGGGATTGGGTTGGGTGTTCCGGTGAGTGTTTGGGGATTGGGTTGGGTGTTAGCGTGAGTGTTTGGGGATTGGGTTGGGTGTTACGGTGAGTGTTTGGGCATTGGGTTGGGTGTTACGTTGAGTGTTTGGGGATTGGGTTGGGTGTTACGGTGAGTGTTTGGGGATTGGGTTGGGTGTTCCGGTGAGTGTTTTTGGATTGGGTTGGGTGTTAGGGTGAGTGTTTGGGGATTGGGTTGGGTGTTAGGGTGAGTGTTTGGGGATTGGGTTGGGTGTTACGGTGAGTGTTTGGGGATTGGGTTGGGTGTTAGGCTGAGTGTTTGGGGATTGGGTTGGGTGTTAGGGTGAGTTTTTGGGGATTGGGTTGGGTGTTAGGGTGAGTGTTTGGGGATTGGGTTGGGTGTTAGGGTGAGTGTTTGGGGATTGGGTTGGGTGTTAGGGTGAGTGTTTGGGGATTGGGCTGGGTGTTAGGGTGAGTGTTTGGGGATTGCGTTGGGTGTTAGGGTGAGTGTTTGGGGATTGGGTTGGGTGTTACAGTGAGTGTTTGGGGATTGGGTTGGGTGTTACAATGAGTGTTTGGGGATTGGGTTGGGTGTTAGGATGAGTGTTTGGGGATTGGGTTGGGTGTTAGGGTGAGTGTTTGGGGATTGGGTTGGGTGTTAGGGTGAGTGTTTGGGGATTGGGTTGGGTGTTAGGGTGAGTGTTTGGGGATTGGGTTGGGTGTTAGGGTGAGTGTTTGGGGATTGGGTTGGGTGTTAGGGTGAGTGTTTGGGGATTGGGTTGGGTGTTAGGGTGAGTGTTTGGGGATTGGGTTGGGTGTTAGGGTGAGTTTTTGGGGATTGGGTTGGGTGTTATGGTGAATGTTTGGGGATTGGGTTGGGTGTTAGGGTGAGTGTTTGGGGATTGGGTTGGGTGTTACGATGAGTGTTTGGGGATTGGGTTGGGTGTTAGGGTGAGTGTTTGGGGATTGGGTTGGGTGTTAGGGTGAGTGTTTGGGGATTGGGTTGGGTGTTAGGGTGAGTGTTTGGGGATTGAGTTGCATTTTAGGGTGAGTGTTTGGGGATTGGGTTGGGTGTTACGGTGAGTGTTTGGGGATTGGGTTGGGTGTTAGGCTGAGTGTTTGGGGATTGGGTTGGGTGTTAGGGTGAGTTTTTGGGGATTGGGTTGGGTGTTAGGGTGAGTGTTTGGGGATTGGGTTGGATGTTAGGGTGAGTGTTTGGGGATTGGGTTGGGTGTTAGGGTGAGTGTTTGGGGATTGGGTTGTGTGTTAGGGTGAGTTTTTGGGGATTGGGTTGGGTGTTAGGGTGAGTGTTTGGGGATTGGGTTGGATGTTAGGGTGAGTGTTTGGGGATTGGGTTGGGTGTTAGGGTGAGTGTTTGGGGATTGGGTTGGGTGTTAGGGTGAGTGTTTGGGGATTGGGTTGGGTGTTAGGGTGAGTGTTTGGGGATTGGGTTGGGTGTTAGGGTGAGTGTTTGGGGATTGGGTTGGGTGTTCCGGTGAGTGTTTGGGGATTGGGTTGGGTGTTACGGTGAGTGTTTGGGGATTGGGTTGGGTGTTAGGGTGAGTGTTTGGGGATTGGGTTGGGTGTTAGGGTGAGTGTTTGGGGATTGGGTTCGGTGTTAGTGTGAGTGTTTGGGGATTGGGTTGGGGGTACGGTCAGTGTTTGGGGATTGGGTTGGGTGTTAGGGTGAGTGTTTGGGGATTGGGTTTGGTGTTAGGGTGAGTGTTTGGGGATTGGGTTGGGTGTTAGGGTGAGTGTTTGGGGATTGGGTTGGGTGTTAGGGTGAGTGTTTGGGGATTGGGTTGGGTGTTAGGGTGAGTGTTTGGGTATTGGGTTGGGTGTTACAGTTTGTGTTTGGGGATTGGGTTGGGTGTTAGGGTGAGTGTTTGGGGATTGCGTTGGGTGTTAGGGTGAGTGTTTGGGGATTGTGTTGGGTGTTATGGTGAGTGTTTGTGGATTGGATTGGGTGTTAGGGTGAGTGTTTGGGGATTGGGTTGGGTGTTAGGGTGAGTGTTTGGGGATTGGGTTGGGTGTTAGGGTGAGTGTTTGGGGATTGGGTTGGGTGTTAGGGTGAGTGTTTGGGGATTGGGTTGGGTCTTAGGGTGAGTGTTTGGGGATTGGGTTGGGTGTTACGGTGAGTGTTTGGGGATTGGGTTGGGTGTTAGGGTGAGTGTTTGGGGATTGGGTTGGGTGTTAGGGTGAGTGTTTGGGGATTGGGTTGGGTGTTAGGGTGAGTGTTTGGGGATTGGGTTGGGTGTTAGGGTGAGTGTTTGGGGATTGGGTTGGGTGTTAGGGTGAGTGTTTGGGGATTGGGTTGGGTGTTAGGGTGAGTGTTTGGGGATTGGGTTGGGTGTTAGGGTGAGTGTTTGGGGATTGGGTTGGGTGTTAGGGTGAGTGTTTGGGGATTGGGTTGGGTGTTAGGGTGAGTGTTTGGGGATTGTGTGATTTTAAGTGTGTGCCTGCTTCATCACCCTTATTCAATTTGCTGCTCTCCCATTGGCTGACAGGTCACAATCTGGGAGGCACTGACCAACAGCCGGCCTGGATCGAACCCTCCAATTCCTTATGATGAAGAGTCACAGTTAGAACGGTAAAGACGCCTTTGTCCCTCACTCTGTCCCTCACTCTGTCCCTCACTCTGTCCCTCACTCTGTCCCTCACTCTGACCCTCACTCTGTCGCTCACTCTGTCCCTCAGTCTCCCTCACTCTGTCACTCACTCTGTCCTTCACTCTGTCCCTCACTCTGACCCTCACTCTGTCCCTCACTGTCCCTCACTCTGTCCCTCACTCTGTCCCTCACTCTGTCCCTCACTCTGTCCCTCACTCTGTCGCTCACTCTGTCCCTCAGTCTCCCTCACTCTGTCCCTCACTCTGTCCCTCACTCTGTCCCTCACTCTGACCCTCACTCTGACCCTCACTCTGTCCCTCACTCTGACCCTCACTCTGTCCCTCACTCTGTCCCTCACTCTGTCCCTCACTCTGTCCCTCACTCTGTCCCTCACTCTGTCCCTCACTCTGACCCTCACTCTGACCCTCACTCTGACCCTCACTCTGTCCCTCACTCTGTCGCTCACTCTGTCTCTCACTTTGTCGCTCACTCTGTCGCTCACTCTGTCCCTCAGTCTCCCTCACTCTGACCCTCACTCTGTCCCTCAGTCTCCCTCACTCTGTCCCTCACTGTCCCTCACTGTCCCTCACTCTGTCCCTCACTCTGTCCCTCACTCTGTCCCTCACTCTGTCCCTCACTCTGTCCCTCACTCTGTCCCTCACTCTGTCCCTCACTCTGTCGCTCACTCTATCCCTCACTCTGACCCTAACTCTGTCGCTCACTCTGTCCCTCACTCTGTCCCTCACTCTGACCCTCACTCTGTCGCTCACTCTGTCCCTCAGTCTCCCTCACTCTGTCCCTCACTCTGTCCCTCACTCTGTCCCTCACTCTGTCGCTCACTCTGTCGCTCACTCTGTCGCTCACTCTGTCGCTCACTCTGTCCCTCAGTCTCCCTCACTCTGACCCTCACTCTGATCCTCACTCTGACCCTCACTCTGTCGCTCACTTTGTCTCTCACTTTGTCGCTCACTCTGTCGCTCACTCTGTCCCTCAGTCTCCCTCACTCTGACCCTCACTCTGTCCCTCAGTCTCCCTCACTCTGTCCCTCACTGTCCCTCACTCTATCCCTCACTCTGACCCTAACTCTGTCGCTCACTCTGTCGCTCACTCTGTCGCTCACTCTGTCCCTCACTCTGACCCTCACTCTGTCGCTCACTCTGTCCCTCAGTCTCCCTCAGTCTCCCTCACTCTGTCCCTCACTCTGTCCCTCACTCTGTCCCTCACTCTGTCGCTCACTCTGTCGCTCACTCTGTCGCTCACTCTGACCCTCACTCTGTCGCTCACTCTGTCCCTCACTCTGACCCTCTCTCTGACCCTCACTCTGACCCTCACTCTGACCCTCACTCTGACCCTCACTCTGACCCTCACTCTGTCCCTCACTCTGTCCCTCACTCTGTCCCTCAGTCTGTCGCTCACTCTGTCCCTCACTCTGTCCCTCACTCTGTCCCTCACTCTGTCCCTCACTCTGTCCCTCACTCTGACCCTCACTCTGACCCTCACTCTGACCCTCACTCTGACCCTCACTCTGTCGCTCACTCTGTCCCTCAGTCTCCCTCACTCTGACCCTCACTCTGACCCTCACTCTGTCCCTCTCTCTGACCCTCACTCTGTCCCTCTCTCTGTCCCTCTCTCTGACCCTCACTCTGTCCCTCACTCTGTCCCTCACTCTGTCCCTCTCTCTGTCCCTCTCTCTGACCCTCACTCTGACCCTCAGTCTGTCCCTCAGTCTGTCCCTCTCTCTGTCCCTCTCTCTGTCCCTCTCTCTGTCCCTCTCTCTGTCCCTCACTCTGACCCTCACTCTGACCCTCACTCTGACCCTCACTCTGACCCTCACTCTGTCGCTCACTCTGTCCCTCAGTCTCCCTCACTCTGACCCTCACTCTGACCCTCACTCTGTCCCTCTCTCTGACCCTCACTCTGTCCCTCTCTCTGTCCCTCTCTCTGACCCTCACTCTGTCCCTCACTCTGTCCCTCACTCTGTCCCTCACTCTGTCCCTCACTCTGACCCTCACTCTGACCCTCACTCTGACCCTCAGTCTGTCCCTCAGTCTGTCCCTCAGTCTGTCCCTCTCTCTGTCCCTCTCTCTGTCCCTCTCTCTGACCCTCACTCTGACCCTCACTCTGACCCTCACTCTGACCCTCACTCTGACCCTCACTCTGTCCCTCACTCTGTCGCTCAGTCTGTCGCTCAGTCTGTCGCTCAGTCTGTCGCTCAGTCTGTCCCTCACTCTGACCCTCACTCTGTCCCTCACTCTGTCCCTCTCTCTGTCCCTCTCACTGACCCTCACTCTGACCCTCACTCTGTCCCTCTCTCTGTCCCTCACTCTGTCCCTCAGTCTGTCCCTCAGTCTGTCCCTCACTCTGACCCTCACTCTGACCCTCACTCTGACCCTCACTCTGTCCCTCTCTGTCCCTGTCTGTCCCTCTCTCTGTCCCTCTGTCCCTCTCTCTGACCCTCACTCTGTCCCTCACTCTGTCCCTCACTCTGTCCCTCACTCTGTCCCTCACTCTGTCCCTCAGTCTGTCGCTCAGTCTGTCGCTCAGTCTGTCGCTCAGTCTGTCGCTCAGTCTGTCGCTCACTCTGTCCCTCAGTCTGTCCCTCAGTCTGTCCCTCAGTCTGTCGCTCACTCTGTCGCTCACTCTGTCCCTCACTCTGACCCTCACTCTGTCCCTCACTCTGTCCCTCACTCTGTCCCTCACTCTGTCGCTCACTCTGTCGCTCACTCTGTCCCTCACTCTGTCCCTCACTCTGTCGCTCACTCTGTCCCTCACTCTGTCCCTAACTCTGTCGCTCACTCTGTCCCTCACTCTGTCCCTCACTCTGTCCCTCACTCTGTCCCTCACTCTGACCCTCACTCTGACCCTCACTCTGTCGCTCACTCTGTCGCTCACTCTGTCGCTCACTCTGTCGCTCACTCTGTACCTCTCTCTGTACCTCTCTCTGTACCTCACTCTGTCCCTCACTCTGTCCCTTACTCGTTCCCTCACGGTCTCACTCTCTGTCTCCCTTTCTCTCTCACTCTCACTCTGTGTTGCTCACTCTCTGTGTCTCATTCTCTCTCTCTGTCACTCACTCTCCGTCTCGCACTCTCTCTCCGTCTGCTTCACGTATTCTTTCTCTCTGCCTCGCGACCCGCCTGCCTATCTGTCTCCCTCTCTCTCTGTCTTGCACTCTCTCCGTCTCTCCCACCCTCTCTCTCTCTGTCTCTCTGTCTCTGTTTTGCAACCTCTCTGTTTTTGTTGCGCTGTCTCTCTCGCTCGCTCTCTGTCTCTCTCGCTCGCTCTCTGTCTCTCTCGTTCGCTCTCTGTCTCTCTCGTTCGCTCTCTGTCTCTCTCGCTCGCTCTCTGTCTCTCTCGCTCGCTCTCTGTCTCTCTCGCTCGCTCTCTGTCTCTCTCGCTCGCTCTCTGTCTCTCTCGCTCGCTCTCTGTCTCTCTCGCTCGCTCTCTGTCTCTCTCGCTCGCTCTCTGTCTCTCTCGCTCGCTCTCTGTCTCTCTCGCTCGCTCTCTGTCTCTCTCGCTCGCTCTCTGTCTCTCTCGCTCGCTCTCTGTCTCTCTCGCTCGCTCTCTGTCTCTCTCGCTCGCTCTCGCTCTCTGTCTTTCTCGCTCGCTCTCTGTCTCTCTCTCTCGCTCTCTGTCTCTCTCGCTCACTCTCTGTCTCTCTCGCTCACTCTCTGTCTCTCTCGCTCACTCTCTGTCTCTCTCGCTCGCTCTCGCTCTCTGTCTTTCTCGCTCGCTCTCTGTCTCTCTCTCTCGCTCTCTGTCTCTCTCGCTCACTCTCTGTCTCTCTCGCTCACTCTCTGTCTCTCTCGCTCACTCTCTGTCTCTCTTGCTCACTCTCTCTCTCTCGCTCACTCTCTGTCTCTCTTGCTCGCTCTCTGTCTCTCTTGCTCGCTCTCTGTCTCTCTCGCTCACTCTCTGTCTCTCTCGCTCACTCTCTGTCTCTCTCGCTCTCTCTCTGTCTCTCTCGCTCTCTCTCTGTCTCTCTCGCTCGCTCACTGTCTCTCTCGCTCTCTCTCTGTCTCTCTCGCTCTCTCTGTCTCTCTCGCTCTCTCTCTGTCTCTCTCGCTCTCTCTCTGTCTCTCTCGCTCTCTCTCTGTCTCTCTCGCTCTCTCTCTGTCTCTCTCGCTCTTTCTCTGTCTCTCTCGCTCTCTCTCTGTTTCTCTCGCTCTCTCTCTGTCTCTCTCGCTCTCTCTCTGTCTCTCTCGCTCTCTCTCTGTTTCTCTCGCTCACTCTCTGTTTCTCTCGCTCACTCTCTGTTTCTCTCGCTCTCTCTCTGTCTCTCTCGCTCTCTCTCTGTCTCTCTCGCTCTCTCTCTGTCTCTCTCGCTCTCTCTCTGTCTCTCTCGCTCTCTCTCTGTCTCTCTCGCTCACTCTCTGTCTCTCTCGCTCACTCTTGCTCTCTCGCTCTCTCACTCTCTGTCTCGTGCTCCCTCCGCCTCACGCTCCCTCCGCCTCGCGCTCCCTCCACCTCGTGCTCTGTCTCATAGTCATAGAGGTCTACAGCAGAGAAAAAGGCCCTTCGGCCCATTGAGTCTGCGCCAGCCAAACAAGTACCTAAGTACTCTAATCCCATTTCCCAGCACTAGGCCCATAGCCTTGTATTGCCATGAGGCATCACAAGTGCACATCCAAGTACTTCTTAAATGTTATGAGGGTTTCTGCCTCTACCACCCTTTCAGTCAGTGAGTTCCAGATTCCCACCACCCTCTGGGTGAAAAAATTCTTCCTCACATCCCCTCTTAACCTCTGCCTTAAATCAATGCCCCCTGGTTATTGATCCCTCCACCAAGGGGAAAAGTTCCTTCCTGTCTACCCTATCTATGCCCCTCATAATTTTACACACCTCAATTATGTCCCCCCTCAATTCCCTCTGCTCCAGGGAAAATAACCCCAGTCTATCCAATCTCTCCTCATTACTAAAACTCTCCAGCCCAGGCAACATCCTGGTAAATCTCCTCTGCACTCTCTCTAGTGCAGTCACATCCTTCCTATAATGTGGATTCCAGAACTGCACACAATACTCTAGCTGTGGCCTAACCAGTGTTTTATACAGTTCCAGCATAACCTCCCTGCTCTTATATTCTATGCTTTGGCTAATAAAGACAAGTATCCCATATTCCTTCTTAACCACCTTATCTACCTGTCCCGCTACCTTAAGGGACTGGTGGACATGCACACCAAGGTCCCTCTGATTCTCAGTATTTCCCAGGGTCCTACCATTCATCATGTATCCCTGAGCCTTGTTTATCCTGCCCAAGTGCATCACCTCACACTTATCCGGATTAAATTCCATGTGCCACTGATCAGCCCATCTGACCAGCCCGTCTATATCCTCCTGTAATCTACGGCTACCCTCCGCACTATTTACCACTCTACCAATTTTCATGTCATCCACGAACTTATTGATCAACCCTCCTACATTCAAGTCTAAATCGTTTATATATACCACAAACAGCAAGGGATCCAACACCGATCCCTGTGGAACCCCACTGGACACAGGCATCCAGTCACAAGAACATCCCTCGACCATCACCCTCTGCTTCCTGCCACTCCGCCAATCCTGGATCCAATTTGCCAAATTGCCTTGGATCCCATGGGCTCTTACCTTCCTTATCAGTCTCCC
Source organism: Isurus oxyrinchus (assembly GCA_026770705.1). Taxonomy (NCBI): domain Eukaryota; kingdom Metazoa; phylum Chordata; class Chondrichthyes; order Lamniformes; family Lamnidae; genus Isurus; species Isurus oxyrinchus. Next base: position 109,888 of record JANJGN010001409.1, on the reverse strand, counting down.
ATGCGGGACCTTATCAAAAGCCTTGCTGAAGGCCAAGTAGACTGTGTCAAATGCATTGCCCTCATCTACACACCTGGTCACATCTTCAAAAAATTCAATCAAATTGGTCAGACATGACCTCCCCTTAACAAAACCATGCTGACTGTCCTTGATTAATCCCTGCCTCTCCAAGTGTAGATTCATTCTGTCCCTCAGAATTGCTTCCAATAGTTTCCCCACCACTGAGGTTAGACTGACTGGCCTGTAGTTCCCTGGTTTATACCCTCCTCCCTTCTTGAATAACGCTACCACATTGGCTGTCCTCCAGTCCCCTGGCACCTCTCCTGTGGCCAGAGAGGTATTGAAAATTATTGCCAGCGCCCCTGCTATCTCCTCCTGTGCCTCACTCAACAGCCTGGGATACATTTCATCCTGGCCTGGAGATTTATCTACTGTCAAGCCTGCCAGACTATTTAGAACCTCCTCCCTTTCCATGCTAATTTATTTCATTATATCACCGTCCTTCTGCCTGATTTCCATACCCGTGTGGTCCCCCTCACTTGTGAACACCGACACAAAGTATTCAGTTAGAACCTACCTACGTCTTCCGGCTCCACACACAAATTACCACAATAGGTCCTTAATGGGCCCTACTCTTTCCCTAGTTATTCTCTTACTCTTAATGTACTTTTCCTTTATTTTACCTGCCAATGTTTTATCTTGCCCCCTTTTTGCACTCCTCATTTCCTTTTTAAGTTCCGCCCCTACACATTCTATACTCCTCTAGGGCTGCCGCTGTTTTGAGCCCTCGGTATCTGCCATAAGCCTCCCTTTTTCTCTTTATCCAATCCTGTATATCCCTTGACATCCAGGGTTCCCTGGTTTTGCTGGTGCCACCCTTTGTCTTTACTGGAATATGTTGGCCCTGTACTCTCCCTATTTCCTTCCTGAATGACTCCCACTGCTCTGACGCAGATTTACCTAAAAGTAGCTGCTCCCAGTCCACTCTGGCCAAATCATATCCGATCTTATTAAAATTGGCCTTCCCCCAATTTAGGACTCTGATTTCCTGCCCATCCTTGTCCTTTTCCATCACAACCTTGAATCTAACGGAGTTATCACAGAATCACACAGTTCAGAAGAGGCCCTTCGGCCCATCGAGTCTGCACCGACACATGAGAAACACCTGACCTACCTCCCTAATCCCATTTACCAGCACCTGGCCCATAGCCTTGAATGTTATGACGATGCCAAGTGCTCATCCAGGTACTTTTTAAAGGATGTGAGGCTAACCCACCTCCACCACCCTCCCAGGCAGCGCATTCCAGACCCTCACCACCCTCTGGGTAAAAAAGCTTCTCCTCACATCCCCCCCTAAACCTCCTGCCCCTCACCTTGAACTTATGTCCCCTCGTGACTGACCCTTCAACTAAAGGGGAACAGCCGCTCCCTATCCACCCTGTCCATGCCCCTCATAATCTTGTACACCTCGATCAGGTCGCCCCTCAGTCTTCTCTGCTCCAACAAAAACAACCCAAGTCTATCCGACCTCTCTTCATAACTTAAATGTTTCATCCCAGGCAACATCCTGGTGAATCTCCTCTGCACCCCCTCCAGTGCAATCACATCCTTCCTATAATGTGGCGACCAGAACTGCACACAGTACTCCAGCTGTGGCCTCACCAAGGTTCTGTACAACTCCAACATCACCTCCCTACTTTTGTAATCTATGCCTCGATTGATAAAGGCAAGTGTCCCATATGCCTTTTTCACCACCCCACTAACATACCCTCTGCCTTCAGAGATCTATGGACACACACGCCAAGGTCCCTTTGTTCCTCAGAACTTCCTAGTGCCACGTCATTCGTTGAATACTTCCTTGTCAAATTATTCCTTCCAAAGTGTATCACCTCACACTTTTCAGGGTTAAATTCCATCTGCCACTTATCTGCCCATTTGACCATCCTGTCTATATCTTCCTGTACCCCAAGACAGTCAACCTCACTGTTAACCACCCGGCCAATCTTTGTGTCATCCGCAAACTTACTAATCCTCCCCCCACATAGTCATCTATGTCATTTATATAAATGACGAATAATAGGGGACCCAGCACAGATCCCTGTGATACGCCACTGGACACTGGCTTCCAGTCACTAAAGCATCCTTCTGTCATCACCCTCTGCCTCCTACAGCGAAGCCAATTTTGAATCCACCTTATCAAATTACCCTGTATCCTATGTGCATTTACCTTCTTTATAAGTCTCCCATGTGGGACCATGTCAAAGGCTTTACTGAAATCCATATAAACTACATCAACTGCGCTACCCTCATCTACACACCTGGTCACCTCCTCAAAAAATTCAATCAAATTTGTTAGGCATGACCTCCCTCTGACAAAGCCATGCTGACTATCCCTGATCAAACCTTGCCTGTCCAAGTGGAGATAGATTCTCTCCTTCAGAATTTTCTCCAATAGTTCCCCTACCGCTGACGTGAGACTCACTGGCCTGTAGTCCCCTGGCTTATCTTTATAGCCCTTCTTAAATAGCGGAACCACATTAGCTGTTCTCCAGTCCTCTGGCACCTCCCCCGTGGACAGAGAGGAATTAAAGATTTGGGTCAGAGCCCCTGCGATCTCCTCCCTTGCCTCCCTCAGCTGTCTGGGACACAAATCATCTGGACCTGGAGATTTGTCCACTTTTAAGCCTGCCAACACCTCCAATACCTTGTCACTCCCTATGTCAATTTGCTTAAGAACCTCACAGTCTCTCTCCCCGAGTTTGATACCTTCATATCCATCTTCACCCAAGAGAATGAGGATGAAGTATTCATTCAACACTCTACCACTGTCCTCTGTCACCACCCATAGATTGCCCCCTTGGTCCTTTATGGGCCCTACTCTTTCCCTGGTTATCCTCTTCCCATTGACATACCTACAGAATATCTTGGGATTTTCCCTACTTTTACCAGCCAGGGCTTTCTCAAATCCCCTCTTTGCTCTCCTGCTTGCTTTCTTAAGCTCCACCCTGCACTGTCTGTACTCCACTAATGCCTCCACTGATTTGCTTCCCTTGTACCTGCTAAAAGCCTCTCTTTTTCCTTCTCATCGTAACCTGAATATCTCTGGTCATCCATGGTTCTCTGGGCTTGTCACTCCTTCCCATCACTCTGGAGGGAACATGTTGAGCCTGTACCCTCCCCATTTCCTTTTTAAACACCCCCTACTGTTCCACTGTAGATTTCCCCACAAGTAACTGTTCCCAGTCTGCCTTGGCCAGATCCTGCCTTATTTTACTAAAATCCACTCTCCCCCAATCCAAAACTTGTCGATTTCTTTGTCCATAACAAACTGTAAGCTGTACCATGGCTAAAATGCTCCCCCACCACCACCTCAGCACCTGTCTGGCTTCACTCCCCAGAGTTAGGTCCAGCACTGCGCCGTCCCTTGTTGGACCCTCACATATTGACTGTGATCGCTATTTGCTAAATGCTCCCCCACTGATACCTCTACCACTTGCCCGGCTTCACTCCCTAAAATGAAGTCCAGGACCACCCCCTCTCTTGTAGGACCTTCTACGTACTGGCTTAAAAAGCTCTCCTGGGTGCATTTTAAAGAATTCCGCTCCCTCTCAACCTATCACTCTATGACTAACCCAGTTAATGTTGGGGAAGTTGAAATCCCCCACTATTACTATCCTATTATTTTAACACTTGTCTGAAATTTGCCTACATATCTGCTCTTCTATTTCTCTCTGACTGTTTGGGGGCCTATAGTACATTCCCAGCAATGTGATTGCTCCTTTTGAGTTTTACCATATGGCTTCATTTGAGGAGCCTTCTCAGATGTCATCCTTCCTTACTGTTGTAATTGATTCCGTGATCAACATTGCAGTACCCCCCCTCTTTTACCTCCTTCCCTGTCTCGCCTGAAGACCCTATATTCTGGAATATTGAGCTGCCAATCCTGCCCCTCTCTCAACCATGTCTCTGTGACAGCAATGACATCATACTTCTATATGTTAATTTGTGCCCTCAACTCATCTGCCTTATTCGTCAGACTCCTTGCATCGGTATAAATACCATCCAACCTTGCCAAACTCCCTTGTGCCTTAACTGGCCCATAATTTCTATGCCTTCCAGACTCACTTGCTCTCCCTTCTAATTTTGGCTGTGCATCTCCCCCTCTCAGGATCCCATCCCCCTGCCAAGTTCGCTTAAACCCTCCCCAACAGCACTAGCAAACCTCCCCGCAAGGATGTTGGTCCCATTCCGGTTCCGGTTCAACCCGTCCGCCTTGTGCAGGTCCCACCGCCCCCAGAAACGGCCCCAATGTCCCAGAAATCTGAAGCCCTCCCTCCTGCACCATCTCTCCAGCCACGCATTCATCTGGACTAACCTCCTATTTCTATACTCACTAGCGCCTCACACTGGAAGTAATCCAGAGATTACTACTTTTGAGATCTTGTTTTTTTTAATCTGCTTCCTAGCTCCCTAGCTGCTTGCAGGACCTCATCCCTCTTTCTGCCTATGTCGTTGATACCAATATGTACCACAATTTCTGTCTGTTTGCCCTCCCCCTTTTAGAATGTCCTGCAGCCGTTCAGTGACATCCTTGACCCTGGCACCAGGGAGACAACATACCATCCTGGAGTCACATCTACAGCCGTAGAAACGCCTGTCTGTTCCCCTTGCTATCGAGTCTCCTACCACTACTGCTCGTCTAAAAACGTGCTCACCACGAAACTCTCAGCCTCGCGGACGCGCCTCGGTGTCTCCAGCTGCCGCTCAACCTCCGAAACTCGGAGCTCAAGGAGCTGCAGCCGGTGGCACTTCCTGCACACGGGGTCAGTCAGAGCGCAAGGAGCGTCTAGGACTTCCCACATGTTGCAGGCGGCACATAACACGGGACTGAGCTGCCCCGCCAAGCCTCCAGTTGAAAAAAAACCCCTTACTTTAAGTTAAATACAGTAAAAAAAAATATTAAATTATTTATGTACTTTAAATAAAAACTAGAACTTTTACCTTTTCTTAGCTTAATCTATTTTAAACTGGGGAATAGGCTGGAGAGAAACACTTCCCCACTACTCACCAATCAGCTCTCACCGTTGTGCTAATGGCACTTTTTGAAACTTCCCTGCTCTCGCGCTGGTTCTGATCTCACCACTGACCTCTCGAGCTGCCTTGTGAAGTCACTCCCTGACTCGCGCTCTCCCTCTGTCTCGCGCTTTCTGTCTCGTGCTCTCCCTCTGCCTCGCGCTCTCCCTCTGCCTCGCGCTCTCCCTCTGCCTCGCGCTCTCTCCCTGCCTCGCGCTCTCTCTCAGTCTCGCGCTCTCTCTCAGTCTCGCGCTCTCTCTCAGTCTCGCGCTCTCTCTCAGTCTCGCGCTCTCTCTCAGTCTCCCGCTCTCTCTCAGTCTCCCGCTCTCTCTCAGTCTCGCGCTCTCTCTCAGTCTCGCACTCTCAGTCTCGCGCTCTCCCTCTGCCTCACGCTCTGCCTCGCGCTCTCTCTCAGTCTCGCGCTCTCTCTCAGTCTCGCGCTCTCCCTCTGCCTCGCGCTCTCCCTCTGCCTCGCGCTCTCCCTCTGCCTCGCGCTCTGCCTCGCGCTTTCCCTCTGACTCGCGCTCTCCCCGTCTCGCGCTCTCTGTCTCGTGCTCTCCCTCTGCCTCGCTCTCTCTCCCTGCCTCGCGCTCTCCCTCTGCCTCGCTCTCTCCCTGCCTCGCGCTCTCTCTCAGTCTCGCACACTCTCTCAGTCTCGCGCTCGCTCTGTCTCGCGCTCTCTCTCAGTCTCGCGCTCTCTCTCAGTCTCGCGCGCTCCCTCTGCCTCGCGCTCTCCCTCTGCCTCGCGCTCTCCCTCTGCCTCGCGCTGTCCCTCTGCCTCGCGCTCTCCCTCTGCCTCGCGCTCTCCCTCTGCCTCGCGCTCTCCCTCTGCCTCGCGTTCTCCCTCTGCCTCGCGTTCTCCCTCTGCCTCGCGTTCTCCCTCTGCCTCGCGCTCTCCCTCTGCCTCGCGCTCTCCCTCTGCCTCGCGCTCTCCCTCTGCCTCGTGCCTCTCTCTGCCTCGTGCCTCTCTCTGCCTCGCGCTATCTCTCTGCCTCGCGCTATCTCTCTGCCTCGCGCTCTCTCCCTCTGCCTCGCGCTCTCTCCCTCTGCCTCGCGCTCTCTCCCTCTGCCTCGCGCTCTCTCCCTCTGCCTCGCGCTCTCTCCCTCTGCCTCGCGCTCTCTCCCTCTGCCTCGCGCTCTCTCCCTCTGCCTCGCGCTCTCTCCCTCTGCCTCGCGCTCTCTCCCTCTGCCTCGCGCTCTCTCCCTCTGCCTCGCGCTATCTCCCTCTGCCTCGCGCTATCTCTCTGCCTCGCGCTATCTCTCTGCCTCGCGCTATCTCTCTGCCTCGCGCTATCTCTCTGCCTCGCGCTATCTCTCTGCCTCGCGCTATCTCTCTGCCTCGCGCTCTGTCCCTCTGCCTCGCGCTCTGTCCCTCTGCCTCGCGCTCTGTCCCTCTGTCTCGCGCTCTGTCCCTCTGTCTCGCGCTCTGTCCCTCTGTCTCGCGCCCTGTCCCTCTGTCTCGCGCCCTGTCCCTCTGTCTCGCGCCCTGTCCCTCTGTCTCGCGCCCTGTCCCTCTGTCTCGCGCCCTGTCCCTCTGTCTCGCGCCCTGTCCCTCTGTCTCGCGCCCTGTCCCTCTGTCTCGCGCCCTGTCCCTCTGTCTCGCGCCCTGTCCCTCTGTCTCGCGCCCTGTCCCTCTGTCTCGCGCCCTGTCCCTCTGTCTCGCGCCCTGTCCCTCTGTCTCGCGCCCTGTCCCTCTGTCTCGCGCCCTGTCCCTCTGTCTCGCGCCCTGTCCCTCTGTCTCGCGCCCTGTCCCTCTGTCTCGCGCCCTGTCCCTCTGTCTCGCGCTCTCTCTCTGGTGCTCTCTCTCTCTGTCTCGCGCGCTCTCTCTCTGTCTCGCGCGCTCTCTCTCTCTGTCTCGCGCGCTCTCTCTCTCTGTCTCGCGCGCTCTCTCTCTCTGTCTCGCGCGCTCTCTCTCTCTGTCTCGCACGCTCTCTCTCTCTGTCTCGCGCGCTCTCTCTCTCTGTCTCGCGCGCGCTCTCTCTCTGTCTCGCGCTCTCTCTGTCTCGCGCTCTCCTGGCCTCTTCCTGTTCCTGTGTAACAGGCTCGAGGAGGGGGCTGAATGGGGCCTCCTCCTGTTCCTGTGTAACAGGCTCGAGGAGGGGGCTGAATGAGGCCTCCTCCTGTTCCTGTGTAACAGGCTCGAGGAGGAGGCTGAATGGGACCTCCTCCTGTCCCTGTGTAACAGGCTCGAGGAGGGGGCTGAATGGGGCCTCCTCCTGTCCCTGTGTAACAGGCTCGAGCAGGGGGCTGAATGGGGCCTCCTCCTGTTCCTGTGTAACAGGCTCGAGGAGGGGGCTGAATGGGGCCTCCTCCTGTCCCTGTGTAACAGGCTCGAGGGGCTGAATGGGGCCTCCTCCTGTTCCTGTGTAACAGTCTCGAGGAGGGGGCTGAATGGGGCCTCCTCCTGTTCCTGTGTAACAGGCTCGAGGAGGGGGCTGAATGGGGCCTCCTCCTGTTCCTGTGTAACAGGCTCGAGGAGGGGGCTGAATGGGGCCTCCTCCTGTTCCTGTGTAACAGACTCGAGGGGCTGAATGGGGCCTCCTCCTGTTCCTGTGTAACAGGCTCGAGGAGGGGCTGAATGGGGCCTCCTCCTGTCCCTGTGTAACAGGCTCGAGGGGCTGAATGGGCCTCCTCCTGTTCCTGTGTAACAGGCTCGAGGGGCTGAATGGGGCCTTCTCCTGTCCCTGTGTAACAGGCTCGAGGAGGGGGCTGAATGGGGCCTCCTCCTGTTCCTGTGTAACAGGCTCGAGGAGGGGGCTGAATGGGGCCTCCTCCTGTTCCTGTGTAACAGGCTCGAGGGGCTGAATGGGGCCTCCTCCTGTTCCTGTGTAACAGGCTCGAGGGGCTGAATGGGGCCTCCTCCTGTCCCTGTGTAACAGGCTCGAGTTAACCATGTGTTCTGTTTCTAACCCTCCACTCCCTCTCCGTCTCTCTAACACAGAGCCTTACAGGAGAGTATGCTGACCCACAGTGGAGGGGGAGGGGGGCTGAATCTCTCATCCGATCCACTGGACCCCTCCTCCCAGCTCCAGCAGACAGCCTACCCCAGCTTCTCCGAGCAGCTACGCCTGGCCATGGAGCAGTCCAGTAAGGAACAGGAGGATCTGGAGAGGAGGTGGAGGGAGGAGGAGGAGGAACTGGAGCGCATCCTGCAACTCTCACTCACGGAAAAGTGAAGGAGCAACACGAGGGCTTCCTACCCTCCTGCATCAACCCCGTCAGATTGCCCATACCCCCCCCCCTTCCCTTCCCTTCCCTTCCCCAACCCCCCCAACCTCCTTCATTCCCAGCAAACAGACCATCACATCTCCCCATGATGGAGCTTTACTCTGTATCTAACCCCGTGCTGTACCTGTCCTGGGAGTGTTTGATGGGGACAGGGTAGAGGGAGCTTTACTCTGTATCTAACCCCGTGCTGTACCTGTCCTGGGAGTGTTTGATGGGGACGGTGTAGAGGGAGATTTACTCTGTATCTAACCCCGTGCTGTACCTGTCCTGGGAGTGTTTGATGGGGACAGGGTAGAGGGAGCTTTACTCTGTATCTAACCCCATGCTGTACCTGTCCTGGGAGTGTTTGATGGGGACAGGGTAGAGGGAGCTTTACTCTGTATCTAACCCCGTGCTGTACCTGTCCTGGGAGTGTTTGATGGGGACAGGGTAGAGGGAGCTTTACTCTGTATCTAACCCCGTGCTGTACCTGTCCTGGGAGTGTTTAATGGGGACAGGGTAGAGGGAGCTTTACTCTGTATCTAACCCCGTGCTGTACCTGTCCTGGGAGTGTTTGATGGGGACGGTGTAGAGGGAGCTTTACTCTGTATCTAACCCCGTGCTGTACCTGTCCTGGGAGTGTTTGATGGGGACAGTGTAGAGGGAGTTTTACTCTGTATCTAACCCCGTGCTGTACCTGTCCTGGGAGTGTTTGATGGGGACAGTGTAGAGGGAGCTTTACTCTGTATCTAACCCCGTGCTGTACCTGTCCTGGGAGTGTTTGATGGGGACAGTGTAGAGGGAGCTTTACTCTGTATCTAACCCCGTGCTGTACCTGTCCTGGGAGTGTTTGATGGGGACAGTGTAGAGGGAGATTTACTCTGTATCTAACTCCGTGCTGTACCTGTCCTGGGAGTGTTTGATGGGGACAGTGTAGAGGGAGCTTTACTCTGTATCTAACCCCGTGCTGTACCTGTCCTGGGAGTGTTTGATGGGGACAGTGTAGAGGGAGCTTTACTCTGTATCTAACCCCGTGCTGTACCTGTCCTGGGAGTGTTTGATGGGGACGGTGTAGAGGGAGATTTACTCTGTATCTAACCCCGTGCTGTACCTGTCCTGGGAGTGTTTGATGGGGACGGTGTAGAGGGAGATTTACTCTGTATCTAACCCCGTGCTGTACCTGTCCTGGGAGTGTTTGATGGGGACACAGTAGAGGGAGCTTTACTCTGTATCTAACCCTGTGCTGTATCTGTCCTGGGAGTGTTTGATGGGTACAGTGTAGAGGGAGATTTACTCTGTATCTAACCCCGTGCTGTACCTGTCCTGGGAGTGTTTGATGGGGACGGTGTAGAGGGAGATTTACTCTGTATCTAACCCCGTGCTGTACCTGTCCTGGGAGTGTTTGATGGGGACAGTGTAGAGGGAGCTTTACTCTGTATCTAACCCTGTGCTGTATCTGTCCTGGGAGTGTTTGATGGGTACAGTGTAGAGGGAGATTTACTCTCTATCTAACCCCGTGCTGTACCTGTCCTGGGAGTGTTTGATGGGGACAGTGTAGAGGGAGATTTACTCTGTATCTAACCCCGTGCTGTACCTGTCCTGGGAGTG
>JANJGN010001409.1:0-95000 GCA_026770705.1 Isurus oxyrinchus | reverse complement strand
GTTGGAGCAGACATTAGAGAGATGGAGCAGACATTACAGAGACGGAGCAGATATTACAGAGAGCCGTCATTACAGAGTTGGAGCAGACATTACAGAGATGGAGCAGACAATACAGAGATGGAGCAGATATTACAGAGAGCCGTCATTATAGAGTTGGAGCAGACAATACAGAGACGGAGCAGATATTACAGAGAGCCGTCATTACAGAGTTGGAGCAGACATTACAGAGGCGGAGCAGACATTACAGAGGTAGAGCAGACTATAGGAGGGAAATGGTGGCATAGTGGTATTGTCACTGAACTGGTATTCCAGAGATCCACGGCCTGGGTTATAATCCCACCACGGACTCTTAAATACCCTCGGAACAAGGACAATTAGGGACGGGCAATAAATGCTGGCCTAGCCAGTGACACCCACGTCCCATGAATGAATTAAAACAATGCAGAGATCAGACACATTACAGAGACGGGGTGGGGGCCGCAGAGTTAATGTTCAGCCAACTTGTCTTAGTGGCAACATTTCACTGTATTTACCAGAGAGCAGCAGCAGCTACACACATGCATCAAGCTCCACAACTAGCGAAAACGCCTCTCCTAGAGGTTCCCCACGCTGCCAACTGACGGGTTTACACAGATCACGTGACCTCACGATTACCCTTAAAGCTACAGGCCCAGGTTTACCAGAGCTATAATTACTACATTCCTCCCCCATTTAACTGTTCTGCACATTTCGTAATGAACGAGGACGTTCATCCCCGTGACCATACAACATCTGCGCCGGTCGTGAAACGACAAGTTCAGTCTTTCGGGCGGTTTCCTGATCCGTGTGGAGCGGCCCAGTCCCGTCCTTTTTTGCGGGGGGCCGCGTTCTCTGGAAGCGCGCTAACCAGCGGGGCACCCCCATCAGGCACTCCGGCAGAGACCACCGGGCGCGTCCGTCCTTGGCTGAACAGCTTTGGCGGGAGGGTATGGGTTGGGCTACGGTTACAGGCGGAGCATGGTCTCGGGGGGGTGTGGGGGTGTGGAGGTGGGGGGGGGGGTAACCTCCCAGAACATCGTCCCTCCTTCTTAATCGGTCCATGGCACTTCCGGGTGAACCCGACCCAGAACCTCTGCTCCCACTGGTCACTGAACTTGCTTTACCGGGTGGGGTGGGGGGTGGGGTGGGGGGGGTGGTGGTGATCTCTGGAATGATTCGCAAGATCGGGGCCTTGAGGAAGGCTGAAGCATGGGGGGGGGGGTTTCTTTTGAAAGTTGGAGAGTTATCAGCAATTCCCGAACGCCCCCCACCATCTCTCTCTCTCTCTCTCTCTCTCTCTCTCTCTCTCTCTCTCCGCTCCGCCCTCTTCCTATGACCGCGGAGTCTCTCCACGGTCGCCTTGCTGGCTTTCACCGGCCGGGCGCTGGAGTGACGTCTCAGTCCGCTGGGCTGGCCCTTGAGTGAAGGAGGCAGAAATGTCTTTGAACGTGTCGCCAACCCCCTCCCCCTCCTCCTCCTCCCCTTGTGGGAGACAGCGTTTCACATGAGGTTGGGAGAAGCGTTCATACTGGTGGGGGAAGCATCACCGGGCCCCGGAGGCGCGTTGAGGTGGGGTGGGGGGGGGTTGGGTTAAGAGCGTCCCGACATCACCCCCGCGCCATCTAGCGATTGCTCTCTCCCCCCCCCCCAGCGCGGCCGGCCCTTCACTAACGGGCTACTTAAGGCCCCTCGAGGCGCCGATCGACCGCCATTTTTTGGCGCCCCTCCCCACCTAAGCCTTCCCTTAGCTTGGGGGGGGGGGGGGGGTGGGAGCTGAACTCTCCACCGGAGGCACCTCCTCCGAGGAGGAAGGGAGGGCCAGAAGGGGGAAGGAGGCCAGGACGTGGACATTCAGCCTCCAGGGGGAGCCACCTTTGGGAGGACAGGCGCAGGCACAAGGGGGACGCAGGGTCAAGAGGCTGTTCAAGGCGGTAGGGGCCACGGAAGACGCCACTCTCCTGCTGCCAGGGTTCACAGGCGGCGAAGCAGCTACCTCAGTATGTCTGAGGTGCGGTGCCGAAGGAGGGTCCGACTGTCAAGGGGGACAGTCAACTCTATCTGTCAGATGATTGGCCCTGAGATCTCCGCTAACTGTGTGGGCGGACACCCCATGTCAGCCCTCCACTTCTATGCCCCTGGCTCTTTCCAGGGCTCGGTGGGTGATCTTTGCGGTGTCTCCCAATCAGGTGTCCACACTTGTGTCAAGCAGGTGACAGACGCTCTGTTCAGGTGGGTATTAACCTTCATCCACTTCCGTTGAGACCAGGCCAGTCAGACACAGCGAGCCAGAGGCTTTGCGGCCATTGCTGGACTCCCCTGTGTCCAGGGTGCTATAGACTGTACACATGTGGCCAACAAGGCACCAACGGGTGAGCCCGGTGCCTTTGTCAACAGGAAGGGCGTCTTCTCCATGAACGTGCAGATAGTGCGTGACCACAGGATGCAGATTCTGCAAGTCTGTGCAAGGGACCCAGGCAGCTCCCACGGCGCCTACATCCTCAGTCACTCCCAGGTGCCGGGGCCCTTCAGTGCTCCAGCCCGGCTGGATGGGTGGCTGCTGGGTGCCAAGGGCTATCCCCTTCAGAAGGGGGCTCATGACGCCTCTCCGCCATCCCAGAACAGAAGCTGAGCGGCGGTAACAATGGGAGCCACGTCCCCCACCAGGGGCTGTGGTGGAGAGAGAGCCATCGATCTTCTCAAGGTGCGCTACCGATGCCTGGACCGCTCAGGGGGGCGGACTCCAGTAGCCCCCACCCCCTCCACCCCCCAGATTGTGTCTCGGCGATCGTGGTTGCATGCTGCACTCTCCACAAATGCGCTGGGAAGGGAGGGGACACAGTGGACAATGAAGACGCCGATGAGGTGTCTGCGGCTGTACACGATGGGACCAGCAGTGAGTCCGAGGATGAGCAGGTGCAGGGCAATGCTGAGGGGTGGGGGGTGGGGGGTGGGGGGTAGACGCTGATTACTCCAGAGAGGCTGGGAGACCCAGGAGGCACTAACCCAACAAAGCCTTCGGCTAGCCCACCGCAGAACGGCCTTGGGGACAAACCTGGGCTACACCAGGCGCGGGCCCTCGTGTATCTCTCCCCCTCACCCCCCGCAACAGATGCTCCGGCGCGCCCGGCCGCATTTCCGGCAGCTGCTGCCTCGCGGACGACTCCGGAGCCTCGTCGATCGCCAGGCACCGACCAGACACGCGCCCGGTCTCCTTGCCGACCTCCGACTGCTGGCGCCGAGGTCACCCTCTGGTCTCCGCCAGCTCCGCCAGCACCCGTGAGGTGCCCTTCACCGCTGTGCCCCGAAACTCCGGCCGATGTTCTATCTCCCACCGAGGAGCCGGTCTGCGCGCTGGTGCCCGTCGGGCAGAGATGGCACGACGTTGGTGAGACTTCGGGGCTCTCGGGTGTGTGAGTGCCGGACGGGGGGGGGGGGGGGGGGTTCCCTCTGCTGCTCCTCCTCCTCCCGGCACTGAACTGAAAGGAGGGACAAGGACGTTGGATCGGTTAACGTTGGAGACAAGGTCAATGTGCGTCCCCGTCCCCCTGGTTCATTCTGCGCCCATTCATCCATGACCAACGGTCAAGTCGTGGTGCAAACTTCAGTCACTGAACGTTCAGCCACGGCTGTTGGGGACAAAGACACACACACACACGGTGAGCTCAGTGCTGGGCAAACACCAAACACACCTCCCCCTGGCACACCAGCCTCACCGACACCGGTGGAGCTGGGCGCATGGGACCCCTCACCAGATCCAGGGTCTCCGGCTCGATACAGCTGAGAATGGTGAGCTGCGCCTGAACTCCATCAGTCCTCACCAGCTCTGCCTCAACTCCTCACCCGCTCTGCCTCCAGTCCTCACTCTCTCTCCCTCCAGTCCTCACGCGCTCTGTCTCCTGTCCTCACCCGCTCTGCCTCCACTCCTCACCCGCTCTGCCTCCAGTCCTCACTCTCTCTCCCTCCAGTCCTCACGCGCTCTGTCTCCTGTCCTCACCCGCTCTGTCTCCAGTCCTCACCCGCTCTGTCTCCTGTCCTCACCCGCTCTGTCTCCACTCCTCACCCGCTCTGTCTCCTGTCCTCACCCGCTCTGTCTCCACTCCTCACCCGCTCTGTCTCCTGTCCTCACCCGCTCTGTCTCCACTCCTCACCCGCTCTGTCTCCTGTCCTCACCCGCTCTGCCTCCAGTCCTCACCCGCTCTGTCTCCACTCCTCACCCGCTCTGTCTCCAGTCCTCACCCGCTCTGTCTCCAGTCCTCACTCGCTCTGTCTCCTGTCCTCACCCGCTCTGTCTCCACTCCTCACCCGCTCTGTCTCCTGTCCTCACCCGCTCTGCCTCCAGTCCTCACCTGCTCTGTCTCCACTCCTCACCCGCTCTGTCTCCTGTCCTCACCCGCTCTGTCTCCTGTTCTCACGCGCTCTGTCTCCTGTCCTCACTCGCTCTGTCCCCAGTCCTCACCCGCTCTGTCTCCAATCCTCACCCGCTCTGTCTCCAGTCCTCACCCGCTCTGTCTCCAGTCCTCACCCGCTCTGTCTCCAGTCCTCACCCGCTCTGTCTCCTGTCCTCACCCGCTCTGTCTCCTGTCCTAACCCGCTCTGTCTCCACTCCTCACCCGCTCTGCTGCTGTTCCTCTCCCGGTCTGTCTCCTGTCCTCACCCGCTCTGCTGCTGTTCCTCTCCCGGTCTGTCTCCAGTCCTCACCCGCTCTGTCTCCTGTCCTCACCCGCTCTGTCTCCTGTCCTCACCCGCTCTGTCTCCACTCCTCACCCGCTCTGTCTCCTGTCCTCACCCGCTCTGCCTCCAGTCCTCACCCGCTCTGTCTCCTGTCCTCACCCGCTCTGCTGCTGTTCCTCTCCCGCTCTGTCTCCTGTCCTCACCCGCTCTGTCTCCTGTCCTCACCCGCTCTGTCTCCAGTCCTCACCCGCTCTGTCTCCAGTCCTCACCTGCTCTGTCTCGTGTCCTCACTCGCTCTGTCTCCACTCCTCACCCGCTCTGTCTCCAGTCCTCACTCGCTCTGCCTCCAATCCTCACCCGCTCTGTCTCCACTCCTTACCCGCTCTGTCTCCTGTCCTCACCCGCTCTGTCTCCAGTCCTCACCCGCTCTGTCTCCAATCCTCACCCGCTCTGTCTCCAGTCCTCACCTGCTCTGCCTCCAGTCCTCACCTGCTCTGCCTCCAGTCCTCACCCGCTCTGTCTCCAATCCTCAACCGCTCTGTCTCCAGTCCTCACCTGCTCTGCCTCCAGTCCTCACCCGCTCTGTCTCCAGTCCTCACCCGCTCTGTCTCCTGTCCTCACCCGCTCTGTCTCCAGTCCTCACCCGCTCTGTCTCCAGTACTCACCCGCTCTGTCTCCAGTCCTCACCCGCTCTGTCTCCAGCCCTCACCCGCTCTGTCTCCAGTCCTCACCCGCTCTGTCTCCAGTCCTCACCCGCTCTGTCTCCATTCCTCACCCGCTCTGTCTCCAGTCCTCACCCGCTCTGTCTCCTGTCCTCACCCGCTCTGCCTCCAGTCCTCACCCGTGCTGCCTCCAATCCTCACCCGCTCTGTCTCCTGTCCTCACCCGCTCTGCCTCCAGTCCTCACCCGCGCTGCCTCCAATCCTCACCCGCTCTGTCTCCAGTACTCACCCGCTCTGTCTCCAGTCCTCACCCGCTCTGTCTCCAGTCCTAACCTGCTCTGTCTCCATTCCTCACCCGCTCTGTCTCCAGTCCTCACCCGCTCTGTCTCCAGTCCTCACCCGCTCTGTCTCCACTCCTCACCCGCTCTGTCTCCAATCCTCACCCGCTCTGTCTCCTGTCCTCACCCGCTCTGTCTCCTGTCCTCACCCGCTCTGCCTCCAGTCCTCACCCGCTCTGCCTCCAGGCCTCACCCGCCATGCAGCTGGTCCTCACCCGCTCTGTCTCCAGTCCTCACCCGCTCTGTCTCCTGTCCACACCCGCTCTGTCTCCAGTCCTCACCCGCTCTGTCTCCACTCCTCACCCGCTCTGTCTCCAGTCATCATCCGCTCTGTCTCCAGTCCTCACCCGCTCTGTCTCCAGTCCTCACCCGCTCTGTCTCCAGTCCTAACCCGCTCTGTCTCCATTCCTCACCCGCTCTGTCTCCAGTCCTCACCCGCTCTGTCTCCAGTCCTCACCCGCTCTGTCTCCAGTCCTCACCCGCTCTGTCTCCAGTCCTCACCCGCTCTGTCTCCACTCCTCACCCGCTCTGTCTCCTGTCCTCACCCGCTCTGTCTCCAGTCCTCACCCGCTCTGTCTCCTGTCCTCACCCGCTCTGCCTCCAGTCCTCACCCGCTCTGCCTCCAGGCCTCACCCGCTCTGTCTCCACTTCTCACCCGCTCTGTCTCCAGTCCTCACTCGCTCTGTCTCCAGTCCTCACCCGCTCTGTCTCCTGTCCTCACCCGCTCTGTCTCCTGTCCTCACCCGCTCTGTCTCCAGTCCTCACCCGCTCTGTCTCCTGTCCTCACCCGCTCTGTCTCCAGTCCTCACCCGCTCTGTCTCCAGTCCTCACCCGCTCTGTCTCCTGTCCTCACCCGCTCTGTCTCCTGTCCTCACCCGCTCTGTCTCCTGTCCTCACCCGCTCTGTCTCCTGTCCTCACCCGCTCTGTCTCCAGTCCTCACCCGCTCTGTCTCCAGTCCTCACCCGCTCTGTCTTCTGTCCTCACTCGCTCTGTCTCCTGTCCTCACCCGCTCTGCCTCCAGTCCTCACCCGCTCTGTCTCCTGTCCTCACCCGCTCTGCCTCCTGTCCTCACCCGCTCTGTCTCCAGTCCTCACCCGCTCTGTCTCCACTCCTCAACCGCTCTGTCTCCTGTCCTCACCCGCTCTGTCTCCAGTCCTCACCCGCTGTGTCTCCAGTCCTCACCCGCTCTGTCTCCTGTCCTCACCCGCTCTGTCTCCTGTCCTCACACGCTCTGTCTCCACTCCTCACCCGCTCTGTCTCCTGTCCTCACCCGCTCTGTCTCCTGTCCTCACTCGCTCTGTCTCCTGTCCTCACTCGCTCTGCCTCCACTCCTCACCCGCTCTGTCTCCACTCCTCACCCGCTCTGTCTCCAGTCCTCACCCGCTCTCCCTCCTGTCCTCACCCGCTCTGTCTCCAGTCCTCACCCGCTCTGTCTCCAGTCCTCACCCGTCTGTCTCCTGTCCTCAAGCGCTCTGTCTCCAGTCCTCATGCGCTCTGTCTCCAGTCCTCACCCGCTCTGTCTCCTGTCCTCACCCGCTCTGTCTCCAGTCCTCACCAGCTCTGCCTCCAGTCCTCACCCGCTCTGCCTCCAGTCCTCACCCGCTCTGTCTCCAGTCCTCACCCGCTCTGTCTCCAGTCCTCACCCGCTCTGTCTCCTGTCCTCACCCGCTCTGTCTCCACTCCTCACCCGCTCTGTCTCCAGTCCTCACCCGCTCTGTCTCCAGTCCTCACCCGCTCTGTGTCCATTCCTCACCCGCTCTGTCTCCAGTCCTCACCCGCTCTGTCTCCTGTCCTCACCCGCTCTGTCTCCAGTCCTCACCCGCTCTGTCTCCAGTCCTCACTCGCTCTGCCTCCAGTCCTCACCCGCTCTGTCTCCAATCCTCACCCGCTCTGTCTCCAATCCTCAACCGCTCTGTCTCCAGTCCTCACCCGCTCTGTCTCCTGTCCTCACCCGCTCTGTCTCCAGTCCTCACCCGCTCTGTCTCCTGTCCTCGCCCCCCCTGTCTCCTGTCCTCACCCGCTCTGTCTCCTGTCCTCACCCGCTCTGTCTCCTGTCCTCGCCCGGCCTGTCTCCTGTCCTCACCCGCTCTGTCTCCAGTCCTCACCCGCTCTGCCTCCAGTCCTCACCCGCTCTGTCTCCTGTCCTCACCCGCTCTGTCTCCAGTCCTCACCCGCTCTGTCTCCTGTCATCGCCCGCCCTGTCTCCTGTCCTCGCCCGCTCTGTCTCCAGTCCTCACCCGCACTGTCTCCAGTCCTCACCCGCTCTGTCTCCAGTCCTCACCCGCTCCGTCTCCATTCCTCACCCGCTCTGTCTCCAGTCCTCACCCGCTCTGTCTCCTGTCCTCACCCGCTCTGCCTCCAGTCCTCACCCGCGCAGCCTCCAGTCCTCACCCGCTCTGTCTCCAGTTCTCACCCGCTCTGTCTCCAGTCCTCACCCGCTCTGTCTCCAGTCCTCACCCGCTCTGTCTCCAGTCCTCACCCGCTCTGTCTCCATTCCTCACCCGCTCTGTCTCCAGTCCTCACCCGCTCTGTCTCCTGTCCTCACCCGCTCTGCCTCCAGTCCTCACCCGCGCTGCCTCCAATCCTCACCCGCTCTGTCTCCAGTACTCACCCGCTCTGTCTCCAGTCCTCACCCGCTCTGTCTCCAGTCCTAACCCGCTCTGTCTCCATGCCTCACCCGCTCTGTCTCCAGTCCTCACCCGCTCTGTCTCCAGTCCTCACCCGCTCTGTCTCCACTCCTCACCCGCTCTGTCTCCAATCCTCACCCGCTCTGTCTCCTGTCCTCACCCGCTCTGCCTCCAGTCCTCACCCGCTCTGCCTCCAGGCCTCACCCGCCATGCAGCTGGTCCTCACCCGCTCTGTCTCCAGTCCTCACCCGCTCTGTCTCCTGTCCTCACCCGCTCTGTCTCCAGTCCTCACCCGCTCTGTCTCCATTCCTCACCCGCTCTGTCTCCACTCCTCACCCGCTCTGTCTCCTGTCCTCACTCGCTCTGTCTCCAGTCCTCACCCGCTCTGTCTCCACTCCTCAACCGCTCTGTCTCCTGTCCTCACCCGCTCTGTCTCCAGTCCTCACCCGCTCTGTCTCCAGTACTCACCCGCTCTGTCTCCAGTCCTCACCCGCTCTGTCTCCTGTCCTCACCCGCTCTGTCTCCAGTCCTCACCCGCTCTGTCTCCACTCCTCAACCGCTCTGTCTCCAGTCCTCACCCGCTCTGTCTCCACTCCTCACCCGCTCTGTCTCCAGTCCTCACCCGCTCTGTCTCCAATCCTCACTCGCTCTGTCTCCAGTCCTCACCCGCTCTGTCTCCTGTCCTCGCCCGCCCTGTCTCCTGTCCTCACCCGCTCTGTCTCCAGTCCTCACCCGCTCTGTCTCCAGTCCTCACCCGCTCTGTCTCCTGTCCTCACCCGCTCTGTCTCCACTCCTCACCCGCTCTGTCTCCTGTCCTCACCCGCTCTGTCTCCTGTCCTCACCCGCTCTGTCTCCACTCCTCACCCGCTCTGTCTCCAGTCCTCACCCGCTCTGTCTCCAGTCCTCACCCGCTCTGTCTCCATTCCTCATCCGCTCTGTCTCCAGTCCTCACTCGCTCTGTCTCCTGTCCTCACCCGCTCTGCCTCCAGTCCTCACCCGCGCTGCCTCCAATCCTCACCCGCTCTGTCTCCAGTAATCACCCGCTCTGTCTCCAGTCCTCACCCGCTCTGTCTCCAGTCCTCACCCGCTCTGTCTCCAGTCCTCACCCGCTCTGTCTCCATTCCTCACCCGCTCTGTCTCCAGTCCTCACCCGCTCTGTCTCCTGTCCTCACCCGCTCTGCCTCCAGTCCTCACCCGCGCTGCCTCCAATCCTCACCCGCTCTGTCTCCAGTACTCACCCGCTCTGTCTCCAGTCCTCACCCGCTCTGTCTCCAGTCCTAACCCACTCTGTCTCCATTCCTCACCCGCTCTGTCTCCATTCCTCACCCGCTCTGTCTCCAGTCCTCACCCGCTCTGTCTCCAGTCCTCACCCGCTCTGTCTCCACTCCTCACCCGCTCTGTCTCCAATCCTCACCCGCTCTGTCTCCTGTCCTCACCCGCTCTGCCTCCAGTCCTCACCCGCTCTGCCTCCAGGCCTCACCCGCCATGCAGCTGGTCCTCACCCGCTCTGTCTCCAGTCCTCACCCGCTCTGTCTCCTGTCCTCACCCGCTCTGTCTCCAGTCCTCACCCGCTCTGTCTCCATTCCTCACCCGCTCTGTCTCCACTCCTCACCCGCTCTGTCTCCAGTCATCATCCGCTCTGTCTCCAGTCCTCACCCGCTCTGTCTCCACTCCTCACCCGCTCTGTCTCCAGTCCTCACTCGCTCTGTCTCCTGTCCTCACCCGCTCTGTCTCCTGTCCTCACCCGCTCTGTCTCCAGTCCTCACCCGCTCTGTCTCCTGTCCTCACCCGCTCTGTCTCCAGTCCTCACCCACTCTGTCTCCACTCCTCACCCGCTCTGTCTCCAGTCCTCACTCGCTCTGCCTCCAGTCCTCACCCGCTCTGTCTCCACTCCTCACCCGCTCTGTCTCCTGTCCTCACCCGCTCTGTCTCCTGTCCTCACCCGCTCTGTCTCCTGTCCTCACCCGCTCTGTCTCCTGTCCTCACCCGCTCTGTCTCCTGTCCTCACCCGCTCTGCCTCCAGTCCTCACCCGCTCTGTCTCCAGTCCTCACCCGCTCTGTCTCCAGTACTCACCCGCTCTGTCTCCAGTCCTCACCCGCTCTGTCTCCAGTCCTCACCCGCTCTGTCTCCAGTCCTCACCCGCTCTGTCTCCATTCCTCACCCGCTCTGTCTCCAGTCCTCACCCGCTCTGTCTCCTGTCCTCACCCGCTCTGCCTCCACTCCTCACCCGCTCTGTCTCCTGTCCTCACCCGCTCTGTCTCCAGTCCTCACCCGCGCTGCCTCCAATCCTCACCCGCTCTGTCTCCAGTACTCACCCGCTCTGTCTCCAGTCCTCACCCGCTCTGTCTCCAGTCCTAACCCGCTCTGTCTCCATTCCTCACCCGCTATGTCTCCAGTCCTCACCCGCTCTGTCTCCAGTCCTCACCCGCTCTGTCTCCGCTCCTCACCCGCTCTGTCTCCAATCCTCACCCGCTCTGCCTCCAGTCTTCACCCGCTCTGCCTCCAGTCCTCACCCGCTCTGCCTCCAGGCCTCACCCGCCATGCAGCTGGTCCTCACCCGCTCTGTCTCCAGTCCTCACCCGCTCTGTCTCCTGTCCTCACCCGCTCTGTCTCCAGTCCTCACCCGCTCTGTCTCCATTCCTCACCCGCTCTGTCTCCACTCCTCACCCGCTCTGTCTCCAGTCATCATCCGCTCTGTCTCCAGTCCTCACCCGCTCTGTCTCCACTCCTCACCCGCTCTGTCTCCAGTCCTCACTCGCTCTGTCTCCTGTCCTCACCCGCTCTGTCTCCTGTCCTCACCCGCTTTGTCTCCAGTCCTCACCCGCTCTGTCTCCTGTCCTCACCCGCTCTGTCTCCTGTCCTCACCCGCTCTGTCTCCTGTCCTCACCCGCTCTGTCTCCTGTCCTCACCCGCTCTGTCTCCAGTCCTCACCCGCTCTGTCTCCTGTCCTCACCCGCTCTGTCTCCTGTCCTCACCCGCTCTGTCTCCAGTCCTCACCCGCTCTGTCTCCTGTCCTCACCCGCTCTGTCTCCTGTCCTCACCCGCTCTGTCTCCAGTCCTCACCCGCTCTGTCTCCTGTCCTCACCCGCTCTGTCTCCAGTCCTCACCCGCTCTGTCTCCAGTCCTCACCCGCTCTGTCTCCTGTCCTGACCCGCTCTGTCTCCATTCCTCACCCGCTCTGTCTCCACTCCTCACCCGCTCTGTCTCCAGTCATCATCCGCTCTGTCTCCAGTCCTCACCCGCTCTGTCTCCATTCCTCACCCGCTCTGTCTCCAGTCCTCACCCGCTCTGTCTCCTGTCCTCACCCGCTCTGCCTCCAGTCCTCACCCGCTCTGTCTCCAATCCTCACCCGCTCTGTCTCCAATCCTCACCCGCTCTGTCTCCAGTCCTCACCCGCTCTGTCTCCTGTCCTCACCCGCTCTGTCTCCAGTCCTCACCCGCTCTGTCTCCTGTCCTCGCCCGCCCTGTCTCCTGTCCTCACCCGCTCTGTCTCCAGTCCTCACCCGCTCTGTCTCCAGTCCTCACCCGCTCTGTCTCCAGTCCTCACCCGCTCTGTCTCCATTCCTCACCCGCTCTGTCTCCAGTCCTCACCCGCTCTGTCTCCTGTCCTCACCCGCTCTGCCTCCAGTCCTCACCCGCTCTGTCTCCAATCCTCACCCGCTCTGTCTCCAATCCTCACCCGCTCTGTCTCCAGTCCTCACCCGCTCTGTCTCCTGTCCTCACCCGCTCTGTCTCCAGTCCTCACCCGCTCTGTCTCCTGTCCTCGCCCGCCCTGTCTCCTGTCCTCACCCGCTCTGTCTCCAGTCCTCACCCGCTCTGTCTCCAGTCCTCACCCGCTCTGTCTCCTGTCCTCACCCGCTCTGTCTCCAGTCCTCACCCGCTCTGTCTCCTGTCCTCGCCCGGCCTGTCTCCTGTCCTCACCCGCTCTGTCTCCAGTCCTCACCCGCTCTGTCTCCAGTCCTCACCCGCTCTGTCTCCAGTCCTCACCCGCTCTGTCTCCAGTCCTCACCCGCTCTGTCTCCGTTCCTCACCCGCTCTGTCTCCGGTCCTCACCCGCTCTGTCTCCTGTCCTCACCCGCTCTGCCTCCAGTCCTCACCCGCTCTGTCTCCAATCCTCACCCGCTCTGTCTCCAATCCTCACCCGCTCTGTCTCCAGTCCTCACCCGCTCTGTCTCCTGTCCTCACCCGCTCTGTCTCCAGTCCTCACCCGCTCTGTCTCCTGTCCTCGCCCGCCCTGTCTCCTGTCCTCACCCGCTCTGTCTCCAGTCCTCACCCGCTCTGTCTCCAGTCCTCACCCGCTCTGTCTCCAGTCCTCACCCGCTCCGTCTCCATTCCTCACCCGCTCTGTCTCCAGTCCTCACCCGCTCTGTCTCCTGTCCTCACCCGCTCTGCCTCCAGTCCTCACCCGCGCTGCCTCCAATCCTCACCCGCTCTGTCTCCAGTACTCACCCGCTCTGTCTCCAGTCCTCACCCGCTCTCTCTCCAGTCCTCACCCGCTCTGTCTCCAGTCCTCACCCGCTCTGTCTCCATTCCTCACCCGCTCTGTCTCCAGTCCTCACCCGCTCTGTCTCCTGTCCTCACCCGCTCTGCCTCCAGTCCTCACCCGCGCTGCCTCCAATCCTCACCCGCTCTGTCTCCAGTACTCACCCGCTCTGTCTTCAGTCCTCACCCGCTCTGTCTCTAGTCCTAACCCGCTCTGTCTCCATTCCTCACCCGCTCTGTCTCCAGTCCTCACCCGCTCTGTCTCCAGTCCTCACCCGCTCTGTCTCCACTCCTCACCCGCTCTGTCTCCAATCCTCACCCGCTCTGTCTCCTGTCCTCACCCGCTCTGCCTCCAGTCCTCACCCGCTCTCCCTCCAGGCCTCACCCGCCATGCAGCTGGTCCTCACCCGCTCTGTCTCCAGTCCTCACCCGCTCTGTCTCCTGTCCTCACCCGCTCTGTCTCCAGTCCTCACCCGCTCTGTCTCCATTCCTCACCCGCTCTGTCTCCACTCCTCACCCGCTCTGTCTCCAGTCATCATCCGCTCTGTCTCCAGTCCTCACCCGCTCTGTCTCCACTCCTCACCCGCTCTGTCTCCAGTCCTCACTCGCTCTGTCTCCAGTCCTCACCCGCTCTGTCTCCTGTCCTCACCCGCTCTGTCTCCTGTCCTCACCCGCTCTGTCTCCAGTCCTCACCCGCTCTGTCTCCTGTCCTCACCCGCTCTGTCTCCAGTCCTCACCCGCTCTGTCTCCAGTCCTCACCCGCTCTGTCTCCTGTCCTCACCCGCTCTGTCTCCTGTCCTCACCCGCTCTGTCTCCTGTCCTCACCCGCTCTGTCTCCTGTCCTCACCCGCTCTGTCTCCAGTCCTCACCCGCTCTGTCTTCTGTCCTCACTCGCTCTGTCTCCTGTCCTCACTCGCTCTGTCTCCAGTCCTCACCCGCTCTGTCTCCACTCCTCAACCGCTCTGTCTCCTGTCCTCACCCGCTCTGTCTCCAATCCTCACCCGCTCTGTCTCCAGTCCTCACCCGCTCTGTCTCCAGTCCTCACCCGCTCTGTCTCCATTCCTCACCCGCTCTGTCTCCAGTCCTCACCCGCTCTGTCTCCTGTCCTCACCCGCTCTGCCTCCAGTCCTCACCCGCGCTGCCTCCAATCCTCACCCGCTCTGTCTCCAGTACTCACCCGCTCTGTCTCCAGTCCTCACCCGCTCTGTCTCCAGTCCTCACCTGCTCTGTCTCCAGTCCTCACCCGCTCTGTCTCCATTCCTCACCCGCTCTGTCTCCAGTCCTCACCCGCTCTGTCTCCTGTCCTCACCCGCTCTGCCTCCAGTCCTCACCCGCGCTGCCTCCAATCCTCACCCGCTCTGTCTCCAGTACTCACCCGCTCTGTCTCCAGTACTCACCCGCTCTGTCTCCAGTCCTCACCCGCTCTGTCTCCAGTCCTCACTCGCTCTGTCTCCTGTCCTCACTCGCTCTGTCTCCTGTCCTCACCCGCTCTGTCTCCTGTCCTCACCCGCTCTGCCTCCAGTCCTCACCCGCTCTGCCTCCAGGCCTCACCCGCCATGCAGCTGGTCCTCACCCGCTCTGTCTCCAGTCCTCACCCGCTCTGTCTCCTGTCCTGACCCGCTCTGTCTCCAGTCCTCACCCGCTCTGTCTCCATTCCTCACCCGCTCTGTCTCCACTCCTCACCCGCTCTGTCTCCAGTCATCATCCGCTCTGTCTCCAGTCCTCACCCGCTCTGTCTCCACTCCTCACCCGCTCTGTCTCCAGTCCTCACTCGCTCTGTCTCCTGTCCTCACCCGCTCTGTCTCCTGTCCTCACCCGCTCTGTCTCCAGTCCTCACCCGCTCTGTCTCCTGTCCTCACCCGCTCTGTCTCCTGTCCTCACCCGCTCTGTCTCCTGTCCTCACCCGCTCTGTCTCCAGTCCTCACCCGCTCTGTCTCCTGTCCTCACCCGCTCTGTCTCCTGTCCTCACCCGCTCTGTCTCCAGTCCTCACCCGCTCTGTCTCCTGTCCTCACCCGCTCTGTCTCCTGTCCTCACCCGCTCTGTCTCCTGTCCTCACCCGCTCTGTCTCCTGTCCTCACCCGCTCTGTCTCCAGTCCTCACCCGCTCTGTCTCCAGTCCTCACCCGCTCTGTCTCCAGTCCTCACTCGCTCTGTCTCCTGTCCTCACCCGCTCTGTCTCCAGTCCTCACCCGCTCTGTCTCCAGTCCTCACCCGCTCTGTCTCCTGTCCTCACCCGCTCTGTCTCCATTCCTCACCCGCTCTGTCTCCACTCCTCACCCGCTCTGTCTCCAGTCATCATCCGCTCTGTCTCCAGTCCTCACCCGCTCTGTCTCCACTCCTCACCCGCTCCGTCTCCAGTCCTCACTCGCTCTGTCTCCAGTCCTCACCCGCTCTGTCTCCTGTCCTCACCCGCTCTGTCTCCAGTCCTCACCCGCTCTGTCTCCAGTCCTCACCCGCTCTGTCTCCTGTCCTCACCCGCTCTGTCTCCTGTCCTCACCCGCTCTGTCCCCAGTCCTCACCCGCTCTGTCTCCACTCCTCACCCGCTCTGTCTCCAGTCCTCACTCGCTCTGTCTCCAGTCCTCACCCGCTCTGTCTCCAGTCCTCACCCGCTCTGTCTCCTGTCCTCACCCGCTCTGTCTCCTGTCCTCACCCGCTCTGTCTCCTGTCCTCACTCGCTCTGTCTCCTGTCCTCACTCGCTCTGTCTCCAGTCCTCACCCGCTCTGTCTCCACTCCTCAACCACTCTGTCTCCTGTCCTCACCCGCTCTGTCTCCAGTCCTCACCCGCTCTGTCTCCAGTACTCACCCGCTCTGTCTCCAGTCCTCACCCGCTCTGTCTCCAGTCCTCACCCGCTCTGTCTCCTGTCCTCACCCGCTCTGTCTCCAGTCCTCACCCGCTCTGTCTCCACTCCTCACCCGCTCTGTCTCCAGTCCTCACCCGCTCTGTCTCCACTCCTCACCCGCTCTGTCTCCAGTCCTCACCCGCTCTGTCTCCAATCCTCACTCGCTCTGTCTCCAGTCCTCACCCGCTCTGTCTCCAGTCCTCACCCGCTCTGTCTCCAGTCCTCACCCGCTCTGTCTCCAGTCCTCACCCGCTCTGTCTCCTGTCCTCACCCGCTCTGTCTCCAGTCCTCACCCGCTCTGTCTCCACTCCTCACCCGCTCTGTCTCCAGTCCTCACCCGCTCTGTCTCCACTCCTCACCCGCTCTGTCTCCAGTCCTCACCCGCTCTGTCTCCAGTCCTCACTCGCTCTGTCTCCAGTCCTCACCCGCTCTGTCTCCAGTCCTCTCCCGCTCTGTCTCCTGTCCTCGCCCGGCCTGTCTCCTGTCCTCACCCGCTCTGTCTCCAGTCCTCACCCGCTCTGTCTCCAGTCCTCACCCGCTCTGTCTCCAGTCCTCACCCGCTCTGTCTCCAGTCCTCACCCGCTCTGTCTCCATTCCTCACCCGCTCTGTCTCCAGTCCTCACCCGCTCTGTCTCCTGTCCTCACCCGCTCTGCCTCCAGTCCTCACCCGCTCTGTCTCCAATCCTCACCCGCTCTGTCTCCAATCCTCACCCGCTCTGTCTCCAGTCCTCACCCGCTCTGTCTCCTGTCCTCACCCGCTCTGTCTCCAGTCCTCTCCCGCTCTGTCTCCTGTCCTCGCCCGCCCTGTCTCCTGTCCTCGCCCGCTCTGTCTCCAGTCCTCACCCGCTCTGCCTCCAGTCCTCACCCGCGCTGCCTCCAATCCTCACCCGCTCTGTCTCCAGTACTCACCCGCTCTGTCTCCAGTCCTCACCCGCTCTGTCTCCTGTCCTCACCCGCTCTGTCTCCAGTCCTCACCCGCTCTGTCTCCAGTCCTCACCCGCTCTGTCTCCTGTCCTCACCCGCTCTGTCTCCTGTCCTCACCCGCTCTGTCTCCAGTCCTCACCCGCTCTGTCTCCAGTCCTAACCCGCTCTGTCTCCATTCCTCACCCGCTCTGTCTCCAGTCCTCACCCGCTCTGCCTCCAGTCCTCACCTGCTCTGTCTCCACTCCTCACCCGCTCTGTCTCCAATCCTCACCCGCTCTGTCTCCTGTCCTCA
The DNA here is from genome assembly GCA_026770705.1 of Isurus oxyrinchus. Classification (NCBI taxonomy): domain Eukaryota; kingdom Metazoa; phylum Chordata; class Chondrichthyes; order Lamniformes; family Lamnidae; genus Isurus; species Isurus oxyrinchus. The sequence goes on along the minus strand of JANJGN010001409.1, from coordinate 78,142 downwards.
CCTGCTCTGCCTCCAGTCCTCACCCGCTCTGCCTCCAGTCCTCACCTGCTCTGCCTCCAGGCCTCACCCGCCATGCAGCTGGTCCTCACCCGCTCTGTCTCCAGTCCTCACCCGCTCTGTCTCCTGTCCTCACCCGCTCTGTCTCCAGTCCTCACCCGCTCTGTCTCCATTCCTCACCCGCTCTGTCTCCACTCCTCACCCGCTCTGTCTCCAGTCATCATCCGCTCTGTCTCCAGTCCTCACCCGCTCTGTCTCCACTCCTCACCCGCTCTGTCTCCAGTCCTCACTCGCTCTGTCTCCAGTCCTCACCCGCTCTGTCTCCTGTCCTCACCCGCTCTGTCTCCTGTCCTCACCCGCTCTGTCTCCAGTCCTCACCCGCTCTGTCTCCTGTCCTCACCCGCTCTGTTTCCAGTCCTCACCCGCTCTGCCTACAGTCCTCCCCCGCTCTGTCTTCTGTCCTCACCCACTCTGTCTCCAGTCCTCACCCGCTGTGTCTCCAGTCCTCACCCGCTCTGTCTCCAGTCCTCACCCGCTGTGTCTCCAGTCCTCACCCGCTCTGTCTCCTGTCCTCACCCGCTCTGTCTCCTGTCCTCACCCGCTCTGTCTCCAGTACTCACCCGCTCTGTCTCCTGTCCTCACCCGCTCTGTCTCCAATCCTCACACGCTCTGTCTCCAGTCCTCACCCGCTCTGTCTCCACTCCTCACCCGCTCTGTCTCCAGTCATCATCCGCTCTGTCTCCAGTCCTCACCCGCTCTGTCTCCACTCCTCACCCGCTCTGTCTCCAGTCCTCACTCGCTCTGTCTCCAGTCCTCACCCGCTCTGTCTCCTGTCCTCACCCGCTCTGTCTCCTGTCCTCACCCGCTCTGTCTCCAGTCCTCACCCGCTCTGTCTCCTGTCCTCACCCGCTCTGTCTCCAGTCCTCACCCGCTCTGTCTCCAGTCCTCACCCGCTCTGTCTCCAGTCCTCACCCGCTCTGTCTCCTGTCCTCACCCGCTCTGTCTCCTGTGCTCACCTGCTCTGTCTCCTGTCCTCACCCGCTCTGTCTCCTGTCCTCACCCGCTCTGTCTTCTGTCCTCACTCGCTCTGTCTCCTGTCCTCACTCGCTCTGTCTCCAGTCCTCAACCGCTCTGTCTCCTGTCCTCACCCGCTCTGTCTCCAGTCCTCACCCGCTGTGTCTCCAGTCCTCACCCGCTCTGTCTCCTGTCCTCACCCGCTCTGTCTCCTGTCCTCACCCGCTCTGTCTCCACTCCTCACCCGCTCTGTCTCCTGTCCTCACCCGCTCTGTCTCCTGTCCTCACTCGCTCTGTCTCCTGTCCTCACTCGCTCTGCCTCCTGTCCTCACCCGCTCTGTCTCCAGTCCTCACCCGCTCTGTCTCCACTCCTCACTCGCTCTGTCTCCACTCCTCACCCGCTCTGCCTCCAGTCCTCACCCGCTCTGACTCCAGTCCTCACTCGCTCTGCCTCCTGTCCTCACCCGCTCTGTCTCCAGTCCTCACCCGCTCTGTCTCCACTCCTCACTCGCTCTGTCTCCACTCCTCACCCGCTCTGCCTCCAGTCCTCACCCGCTCTGACTCCAGTCCTCACCCGCTCTGACTCCAGTCCTCACCCGCTCTGTCTCCTGTCCTCACCCGCTCTGTCTCCAGTCCTCACCCGCTCTGTCTCCAGTCCTCACTCGCTCTGCCTCCACTCCTCACCCGCTCTGTCTCCACTCCTCACCCGCTCTGTCTCCAGTCCTCACCCGCTCTCCCTCCTGTCCTCACCCGCTCTGTCTCCAGTCCTCACCCGCTCTGTCTCCAGTCCTCACCCGTCTGTCTCCTGTCCTCAAGCGCTCTGTCTCCAGTCCTCATGCGCTCTGTCTCCAGTCCTCACCCGCTCTGTCTCCTGTCCTCACCCGCTCTGTCTCCAGTCCTCACCAGCTCTGCCTCCAGTCCTCACCCGCTCTGTCTCCAGTCCTCACCCGCTCTGTCTCCAGTCCTCACCCGCTCTGTCTCCAGTCCTCACCAGCTCTGCCTCCACTCCTCACCCGCTCTGCCTCCTGTCCTCACCCGCTCTGTCTCCAGTCCTCACCCGCTCTGTCTCCATTCCTCACCCGCTCTGTCTCCTGTCCTCACCCGCTCTGTCTCCAGTCCTCACCCGCTCTGTCTCCAGTCCTCACCCGCTCTGTCTCCAGTCCTCACCCGCTCTGTCTCCAGTCCTCACCCGCTCTGTCTCCAATCCTCACCCGCTCTGTCTCCTGTCCTCACCCGCTCTGTCTCCAATCCTCACCCGCTCTGTCTCCACTCCTCACCCGCTCTATCTCCAGTCCTCACCCGCTCTGTCTCCTGTCCTCACCCGCTCTATCTCCAGTCCTCACCCGCTCTGTCTCCTGTCCTCACCCGCTTTGCCTCATGTCCTCACCCGCTCTGTCTCCACTCCTCACCCGCTCTGTCTCCAGTCCTCACCAGCTCTGTCTCCAGTCCTCACCAGCTCTGTCTCCAGTCCTCACTCGCTCTGCCTCCTGTCCTCACCCGCTCTGTCTCCAGTCCTCACCCGCTCTGCCTCCAGTCCTCACCCGTCTGCCTCCTGTCCTCACCCGCTCTGTCTCCAGTCCTCACCCGCTCTGCCTCCTGTCCTCACCCGCTCTGTCTCCAGTCCTCACCCGCTCTGCCTCCAGTCCTCACCCGCTCTGTCTCCAGTCCTCACCCACTCTGTCTCCTGTCCTCACCCGCTCTGTCTCCAGTCCTCACCCGCTCTGCCTCCAGTCCTCACTCGCTCTGTCTCCAGTCCTCACCCGCTCTGTCTCCTGTCCTCACCCGCTCTGTCTCCAGTCCTCACCCGCTCTGTCTCCAATCCTCACCCGCTCTGTCTCCTGTCCTCACCCGCTCTGTCTCCAGTCCTCACCCGCTCTGTCTCCAGTCCTCACCCGCTCTGCCTCCAGTCCTCACCCGCTCTGTCTCCAGTCCTCTCCCGCTCTGTCTCCAGTCCTCACCCGCTCTGTCTCCATTCCTCACCCGCTCTGTCTCCAGTCCTCACCCGCTCTGTCTCCACTCCTCACCCGCTCTGTCTCCAGTCCTCTCCCGCTCTGTCTCCTGTCCTCACATGCACTCCTCACCCGCTCTGTCTCCAGTCCTCACCCACTCTGTCTCCACTCCTCACACGCTCTGTCTCCAGTCCTCACCTGCTCTGCCGCTGTTCCTCTCCCGCTCTGCTGTGTTATTTGTGTCCGTCTCCTGTAAAGTGAGTGGGGCATTGATTAATGAAACGTCCTAAATGGTCTCTCATCACTCACAGCCCACCCCAGCCTGTGTGAGACACATGGACCTCCACAGCCTCCTCACTCCGCACCCCACTGCTTCCGGCGGACACTCACCCAAGGATGTCAGGCCTGTCTCCCCACCACCCGCCCATCGGACACATGCTGCCCCACCGCCTGAGGCCCCAGACGGTCTAACGCTCCATAGCCCAGGACGCACCAGCATGTGGAGTGCAGAGGGGCAGCAGCTCGATCGCTGTCACATCATCTGGAAGGTCCCCTCCCAGCGGGCAGGCATTTCCCCCAGACTCCGGGCCGGGATTCCCCCCAGACTCCGGGCCGGGATTCCCCCCAGACTCCGGGCAGGGATTCCCCCCAGACTCCGGGCCGGGATTCCCCCCAGACTCCGGGCAGGGATTCCCCCCAGACTCCGGGCCGGGATTCCCCCCAGACTCCGGGCAGGGATTCCCCCCAGACTCCGGGCCGGAATTCCCCCCAGACTCCGGGCAGGGATTCCCCCCAGACTCCGGGCTGGGTTTTCCCCCCTGACTCCGGGATTCCCCCAGACTCCGGGATTCCCCTCTGACTCCAGGATTCCCCCAGACTCCGGGCTGCGTTTCCTGCTATCGTGCATTGGGAACGCCTCATTCATCTGCGAATTGGGCTCTTCCCCCTCTCTCCACCCCCAACCCCACTCCCCACCCCCGCCAGACTCAACCCCCACTCCCCCCACCCCCGCTGGACCGTCCCCCCCACATCGATGGGAAATCCACGGGCAGCACCACATCCCTGTTAGGGGGGATCACGGGCAGCACCACATCCCTGTTAGGGGGGTGTACGGGCAGCACCACATCCCTGTTGGGGGGGATCACGGGCAGCACCACATCCCTGTTAGGGGGGTGTACGGGCAGCACCACATCCCTGTTAGGGGGGATCACGGGCAGCACCACATCCCTGTTAGGGGGGTGTACGGGCAGCACCACATCCCTGTTAGGGGGGTGTACGGGCAGCACCACATCCCTGTTAGGGGGGTGTACGGGCAGCACCACATCCCTGTTAGGGGGGGTCGAATCGGGGGAAGGGGAGGAATGGCCTCAGGCTGGGGAAGAGGCTGCAGTGCGAGGGCCGAATCGGGGGAAGGGGGAGGAATGGCCTCAGGCTGGGGAAGAGGCTGCAGGGTGAGGGCCGAATCGGGGAAAGGGGGAGGAATGGCCTCAGGCCAGGGAAGAGGCTGCAGGGTGAGGGCCGAATCGGGGAAGGCGGTGGGGGGGGGGGGGGGGGTATCCCAGGGTGTGTGTGTGTGTTGGGGTGGGGGGGCACACGTTGACCTGTGCAAGTGGCCTCGAGGTGGCGAGGGCTGAGGAGGCAGCTTCTAGAGGAGATGGGACCAGGTGGAGATGTGAGGGGGTGTGTGTGGGTGGGTGAGGGAGAGTGAGTGGTGATGCCCCTTGAGCTGGCAGTGGGTGAGATGCCAGTGAGTGTGTGATGGGCTGGTGAGTGTGTGGGTTTAGAGCGAGGAGGTGACTGCCTTACCCTGGGCGGCACTGGGTGAGATCATTCACCCTCTTTCCGCGCCAGATGGCCGACCTCTTCAGTGCAGCATTGGCACTGACCACCTCTGCCAGCGCCTCCCAAGCCGGATTGATGTCCCTACCACCCACTGCCCGCCCCCACCCACCCCCGCACCCCCGCTAGAGAAAAGGTACTAGGGAAACTAATGGGGCTAAAGGCCGATAAGCCCCCTGGACCTAATGGGTTGTATCCTAGGATATTAAAGGAAGTAGCTGTAGAGATAGTGGATGCACTGGTAGTAATCTTCCAAGAATCCTTCGATTCTGGAAAAGTCCCAGAGGATTGGAGAACGGCCAATTTAACACCCTTATTGAGAGAGACAATAAACAGTAAACTACAGGCCAGTGAGCTTAACATCTGTCACTGGGAAAATGTTGGAATCTAGTATAAAGGATGTAACAGCAGAGCGTTTAGAAATACAGAATCTAATCAAACAGAGTCAGCATGGCTACATGAACGGGAAATCATGCCTGACAAATTTATTAGGATTCTCTGAGGAGGTAACAAGCAGGATAGATAAAGGGGAACCAGTAGATATTTGGATTTCCATAAGGTGTTTGATAAGGTACCGCACATCAGACTACCTAATAAGATAAGAGCCCATGGTGTTGAGGGGTGGTATATTAGCATGGATAGAGGATTAGCTAACTAATAGAAGACAGAGAGTTGGGATAAGGGGGGCGTTTTCAGGATGGCAACCTGTAACTAGTGGAGTGCCACAGGGATCAGTTTTAGGGCCACAGTTATTTACAATATATATTAATGACTTGGATGTAGGGAAGTGAATGTACTATGGCCAAGTTTACAGATGACACAAAAATAGGTGGGAAGGCAAGTGGTGAGGGTGACACAAAGAGTCTGCAGAGGGATAGAGACAGGTCAGGTGAGTTAGCAAAAAGCTAGGCAGATGGAATACAATGTGGGAAATGAGGTGATGCACTTTGGCAGGAAGAATAGAGGAGCTGAATATTATTTAAATGGAGAAAGGCTGCAGAAAGCTGCAGCACAGAGGGATTTGGGGGTCCCTCGTGCATGAATCCCATAAAGCTAACATACAAGTTCAGCAGGTAATAGGGAAGGCAAATGGAATGTTGGCCTTTATTTCAAAGGGAATGGAGTATAAAGATAGGGAAGTCTTGCTAAAACTATACAAGGCACTAGTTAGACCAACACCTAGAATACAGTGAACAGTTTTGGTCCCTTTATCTAAGGAAAGATATACTGGCACTGGAGGCAGTCCAGAGAAGGTTCACTAGGTTGATCCCGGGTATGGAGGGAGTTTCTTATGAGGAGAGGTTGAGTAGGTTGGGCCTGTACTCATTGGAGTTTAGAAGAATGAGAGGTGACCTTATTGAAACATATTAGATTCTTAGGGGGTTTGACAGGGTAGATGCTGAGAGGCTGTTTCCCCTTGTGGGAGAGTCTAGGGCCAGAGGGCATAATCTCAGAGTGAGGGGTCACCCATTTAAGAGAGAGATGAGGAGGAATTTCTTCCCTCAGAGGGTAGTGAATGTGTGGAATTCTTTACCACAGAGGGCTGGAGAGGCTGGGTCATTGAGTATATTCAAGGCTGAGATAGACAGATTTTTAATCAGTCAGGGAATCGAGGGTTGTGGAGAAAAGGCAGGAAAGGGGAGTTGAGGATTATCAGATCAGCCACGATCTCATTGAATGGCGGAGCAGAACTCGATGGGCCGAATGGCCTACTTCTGCTCCTACGTCTTATGGTCATATAGGGAGAGAGATACAGAGAGACAGACAGCAACAGAGAGTGAGTGAGAGGGAGACAGAGACAGAGCGGGTGAGTGAGTGGGAAGGACAGAGAACAAGAGACGGTGAGAGTGACAGAGAGAGAGAGACAGGCAGTGAGGGAGATAGCAACAGAGAGAGGGAGTGAGAGAGAGAGAGAGGAAGAGAGAAAGTGACAGAGTGAAGAGAGACTGTGAGTGACAGAGGGACAGAAAGAGAAAGAGTGTGAGTGACTGAGTATGTGAGTGAGAGGCTGAGTGTGAGTGAGGGAGGGTGCGACTGAGTGTGAGTGAGAGAGAGAGACTGAGTGTGAGGGAGAGAGAGGCTGAGTGTGAGTGAGAGAGAGAGGCTGAGTGTGAGTGACAGAGAGGCTGAGTGTGAGTGAGGGAGAGAGAGGCTGAGTGTGAGTGGGAGAGAGGCTGAGTGTGAGTGAGAGAGAGAGAGAGTGAATGTGTGAGTGAGGGAGAGAGAGACTGAGTGTGTGAGTGAGTGGGAGAGAGAGAGAGTGAATGTGTGAATGAGAGACTGAGTGTGAGTGAGGGAGAGAGAGACTGAGTGTGAGTGAGGGAGAGAGAGACTGAGTGTGAGTGAGGGAGAGAGAGACTGAGTGTGAGTGAGGGAGAGAGAGACTGAGTGTGAGTGAGGGAGAGAGAGACTGAGTGTGAGTGAGGGAGAGAGAGACTGAGTGTGTGAGTGAGTGGGAGAGAGAGAGAGTGAATGTGTGAGTGAGAGACTGAGTGTGAGTGAGGGAGAGAGAGACTGAGTGTGAGTGAGGGAGAGAGAGACTGAGTGTGAGTGAGGGAGAGAGAGACTGAGTGTGTGAGTGAGTGGGAGAGAGAGAGAGTGAATGTGTGAGTGAGAGACTGAGTGTGAGTGAGGGAGAGAGAGACTGAGTGTGAGTGAGGGAGAGAGAGACTGAGTGTGAGTGAGGGAGAGAGAGGCTGAGTGTGAGTGAGAGAGAGAGGCTGAGTGTGAGTGGGAGAGAGGCTGAGTGTGAGTGAGAGAGAGAGAGAATGAATGTGTGAGTGAGGGAGAGAGAGACTGAGTGTGTGAGTGAGTGGGAGAGAGAGAGAGTGAATGTGTGAGTGAGAGACTGAGTGTGAGTGAGGGAGAGAGAGACTGAGTGTGAGTGAGGGAGAGAGAGACTGAGTGTGAGTGAGGGAGAGAGAGACTGAGTGTGAGTGAGGGAGAGAGAGACTGAGTGTGTGAGTGAGTGGGAGAGAGAGAGAGTGAATGTGTGAGTGAGAGACTGAGTGTGAGTGAGGGAGAGAGAGACTGAGTGTGAGTGAGGGAGAGAGAGACTGAGTGTGAGTGAGGGAGAGAGAGACTGAGTGTGAGTGAGGGAGACTGAGTGTGTGAGTGAGAGGGAGGGAGAGAGTGAATGTGTGAGTGAGAGACTGAGTGTGAGTGAGGGAGAGAAAGACTGAGTGTGAGTGAGGGAGAGAGAGACTGAGTGTGAGTGAGGGAGAGAGAGACTGAGTGTGAGTAAGGGAGAGAGAGACTGAGTGTGAGTGAGGGAGACTGAGTGTGTGAGTGAGAGGGAGGGAGAGAGTGAATGTGTGAGTGAAACACTGAGTGTGAGTGAGGGAGAGAGAGACTGAGTGTGAGTGAGGGAGAGAGAGACTGAGTGTGAGTGAGAGAGAGAGAGAGAGTGAATGTGTGAGTGAGAGACTGAGTGTGAGTGAGGGAAAGAGAGACTGAGTGTGAGTGAGGGAGAGAGAGACTGAGTGTGAGTGAGAGAGAGAGAGACTGAGTGTGAGTGAGGGAGAGACTGAGTGTGAGTGAGGGAGAGAGAGACTGAGTGTGAATGAGACAGAGTGAGACTGAGTGAGAGAGTGAGAGAGACTGAGTGTGTGAGGGAGAGGGAGGGAGAGGGAGAGGGAGAGTGAATGAGTGTGATTGAGACAGAGAGTGAATGTAAGTGAGAGAGAGAGAGAGAGTGAATGTGTGAGTGAGAGACTGAGTGTGAGTGAGGGAGAGAGAGACTGAGTGTGAGTGAGGGAGAGAGAGACTGAGTGTGAGTGAGGGAGAGAGAGAGTGAATGTGTGAGTGAGAGACTGAGTGTGAGTGAGGGAGAGAGAGACTGAGTGTGAGTGAGGGAGAGAGAGACTGAGTGTGAGTGAGGGAGAGAGAGAGTGAATGTGTGAGTGAGAGACTGAGTGTGAGTGAGGGAGAGAGAGACTGAGTGTGAGTGAGGGAGAGAGAGACTGAGTGTGAGTGAGAGAGAGAGACAGAGTGTGAGTGAGAGAGAGGCTGAGTGTGAGTGAGAGAGAGACTGAGTGTGAGTGAGGGAGAGAGAGACTGAGTGTGAGTGAGAGAGAGAGAGAGTGAATGTGTGAGTGAGAGACTGAGTGTGAGTGAGGGAGAGAGAGACTGAGTGTGAGTGAGGGAGAGAGAGACTGAGTGTGAGTGGGAGAGAGGCTGAGTGTGAGTGAGAGAGAGAGAGAATGAATGTGTGAGTGAGGGAGAGAGAGACTGAGTGTGTGAGTGAGTGGGAGAGAGAGAGAGTGAATGTGTGAGTGAGAGACTGAGTGTGAGTGAGGGAGAGAGAGACTGAGTGTGAGTGAGGGAGAGAGAGACTGAGTGTGAGTGAGGGAGAGAGAGACTGAGTGTGAGTGAGGGAGAGAGAGACTGAGTGTGTGAGTGAGTGGGAGAGAGAGAGAGTGAATGTGTGAGTGAGAGACTGAGTGTGAGTGAGGGAGAGAGAGACTGAGTGTGAGTGAGGGAGAGAGAGACTGAGTGTGAGTGAGGGAGAGAGAGACTGAGTGTGAGTGAGGGAGACTGAGTGTGTGAGTGAGAGGGAGGGAGAGAGTGAATGTGTGAGTGAGAGACTGAGTGTGAGTGAGGGAGAGAGAGACTGAGTGTGAGTGAGGGAGAGAGAGACTGAGTGTGAGTGAGGGAGAGAGAGACTGAGTGTGAGTGAGGGAGAGAGAGACTGAGTGTGAGTAAGGGAGAGAGAGACTGAGTGTGAGTGAGGGAGACTGAGTGTGTGAGTGAGAGGGAGGGAGAGAGTGAATGTGTGAGTGAAACACTGAGTGTGAGTGAGGGAGAGAGAGACTGAGTGTGAGTGAGGGAGAGAGAGACTGAGTGTGAGTGAGAGAGAGAGAGAGAGTGAATGTGTGAGTGAGAGACTGAGTGTGAGTGAGGGAAAGAGAGACTGAGTGTGAGTGAGGGAGAGAGAGACTGAGTGTGAGTGAGAGAGAGAGAGACTGAGTGTGAGTGAGGGAGAGACTGAGTGTGAGTGAGGGAGAGAGAGACTGAGTGTGAATGAGACAGAGTGAGACTGAGTGAGAGAGTGAGAGAGACTGAGTGTGTGAGGGAGAGGGAGGGAGAGGGAGAGGGAGAGTGAATGAGTGTGATTGAGACAGAGAGTGAATGTAAGTGAGAGAGAGAGAGAGAGTGAATGTGTGAGTGAGAGACTGAGTGTGAGTGAGGGAGAGAGAGACTGAGTGTGAGTGAGGGAGAGAGAGACTGAGTGTGAGTGAGGGAGAGAGAGAGTGAATGTGTGAGTGAGAGACTGAGTGTGAGTGAGGGAGAGAGAGACTGAGTGTGAGTGAGGGAGAGAGAGACTGAGTGTGAGTGAGGGAGAGAGAGAGTGAATGTGTGAGTGAGAGACTGAGTGTGAGTGAGGGAGAGAGAGACTGAGTGTGAGTGAGGGAGAGAGAGACTGAGTGTGAGTGAGAGAGAGAGACAGAGTGTGAGTGAGAGAGAGGCTGAGTGTGAGTGAGAGAGAGACTGAGTGTGAGTGAGGGAGAGAGAGACTGAGTGTGAGTGAGAGAGAGAGAGAGTGAATGTGTGAGTGAGAGACTGAGTGTGAGTGAGGGAGAGAGAGACTGAGTGTGAGTGAGGGAGAGAGAGACTGAGTGTGAATGAGAGAGAGTGAGACTGAGTGAGAGAGTGAGAGAGACTGAGTGTGTGAGTGAGAGGGAGGGAGAGGGAGAGTGAATGAGTGTGATTGAGACAGAGAGTGAATGTAAGTGAGAGAGAGAGAGAGAGTGAATGTGTGAGTGAGAGAGAGACTGAGTGTCAGAGAGACAGAGTGAATGAGTGTGAGTGAGAGGGAGAGAGAAAGTGAACAAGTGAGAGAGAGGAAAGCTGTATCTTGAATACTTTATCATCCCCTTTAAGAACTGTCTCTGACATGAGTGCGTGAGTGAGTGAGAGACTGACAGACAGTGAGAGAGAGTGAGTGTGAGAGAGGAAAGCTGTATCTTGGAGAGTCTCTCTGCCCCTTTAAGAACCACCTCCCTGACATGAGTGAGTGAAAGAGAGAGTGACAGACAGAGAGAGAGTGTGGGAGAGAGTGAGAGAGACAGTGAGTGAGAGAGAGAGAGACAGTGAGTGAGAAAGTGAGTGCATGACTGAGTGAGCGACAGTGAATGAGAGAGAGAGTGATTTTGAGAGAATGACTGAGTGAGTGAGAGTGAGTGACAAGCTGAGTGAGTGAATGACAGAGAGTGACTGAGTGAGTGAGAGTGAGTGAGTGACAGACTGAGTGAGTGAGTGACAGAGAGAGTGACTGAGTGAGTGAGAGTGAGTGAGTGAAAGACTGAGTGAGTGAGTGGAAATCTGTATCTTGAAGACTCTCCCGGCCCCTTTAAGAACCGCCTCCCTGACCTGAGTGTGTGAGAGAGAGAGACTGAGTGAATTAGTGAGAGTGAGAGAATGAGTGAGTGATAGTGACTGAGAGTGAGAGTGTGACTGAGTGAGAGTGACTGAGTGTGTGTGAGTGAGTGAGTGTGTGAGAGAGAGTGCTGAGAGTGAGAGAGTGACTGAGTGAGAGTGAGTGAGTGACTGAGTGAGAATGAGTGAGTGACTGAGTGAGTGACTGAGTGTGTGAGTGACTGAGTGACTGAGTGTGTGAGAGAGTGAGTGAGTGTGTGAGAGAGAGTGACTGAGTGAGAATGAGGGAATGAGTGAGTGACTGAGTGAGTGACTGAGTGTGTGAGTGAGTGAGTGACTGTGTGTGAGAGAGAGTGACTGCGTGAGAGTGAGAGTGTGAGTGAGTGACTGAATGAGTGAGTGACTGAGTGAGTGTGAGAGTGAGAGTGAGAGTGTGTGAGAGAGAGTGACTGAGTGAGACTGAGAGAGTGAGAGTGAGTGAGTGACTGAGTGAGAGTGAGAGAATGAGTGAATGACTGAGAAAGAGTGACTGGTGTGTGAGAGAGAGTGACTGAGAATGAGAGAGTGAGTATGAGAATGAGAGAATGAGTGAGTGACTAAGTGAGTGACTGAGTGTGAGTGACTGAGTGAGTGAGTGACTGAGTGTGAGAGAGAGAGTGACTGAGTGAGAGTGTCAGTGAGTGACTGAGTGAGAGTGTGAGTGAGTGACTGAGTGAGAGTGAGAGAATGTGTGAATGACTGAGTGAGTGAGTGACTGAGTGAGTGTGAGAGTGACTGAGTGAGAGTGAGTGACTGAATGAGTGAGAGTGAGAGTGAGTGAGAGAGTGAGAGGATGAGTGAATGACTGCCTGAGAGTGAGTGAGTGAGTGACTGAGTGAGTGAGTGACTGAGTGAGTGAGCGACTGAGTGAGTGACTGAGTGTGTGCGAGACAGTGACTGAGTGAGAGTGAGAGTGAGTGAGTGACTGAGTGAGTGTGAGAGTGACTGAGTGAGAGTGAGAGTGAGTGACTGAATGAGAGAGAGTGAGAGAGTGAGAGAGTGAGTGAGTGAATGACTGAGTGAGTGACTGAGTGAGAGTGAGAGAATGAGTGAATGACTGCCTGAGAGTGAGAGAGTGAGTGAGTGACTGAGTGAGTGAGCGACTGAGTGAGTGAGTGACTGAGTGTGTGAGAGAGTGACTGAGTGAGAGTGAGTGAGTGACTGAGTGAGCATGAGAGAGTGAGTGAGTGAGAGTGAGTGAGTGACCGAGTGAGAGAGAATGAGTGAATGTCTGAGTGAGTGAGTGACTGAGAGTGAGTGAATGATGAGTGAGAGTGAGGGAAGGAGTAAGTGACTGACTGAGTGAGAGAGAGTGACTGAGAGTGAGTGTGACTGAGTGAGAGTGAGAGAGTGAGTGAATGAGTGTGTGAGAGAGAGTGACTGAGTGTGTGATTGAGTGACTGAGTGTGAGTGAGCGAGTGACTGAGTGAGAGTGAGAGAATGAGTGAGTGAGAGTCAGTGAGTGATTGAGTGAGAGTCAGTGAGTGAGTGAGTGAGAGTGAGAGTGAGTGTGTGAGAGAGAGAATGAATGTGAGTGAGTGAGTGACTGAGTGACTGAGTGAGAGTGAGAGAGTGACTGAGTGAGAATGAGAGAATGAGTGAGTGACTGAGTGAGTGAGTGTGTGAGAGAGAGTGACTGAGTGAGTGACTGAGTGACTGAGTGAGTGACTGAGTGTGTGAGTGAGTGACTGAGTGCGGGAGTGAGTGAGTGTGTGAGAGAGAGTGACTGAGTGAGAATGAGAGAATGAGTGAGAGAATGAGTGAGTGACTGAGTGAGTGACTGAGTGTGCGTGAGTGAGTGACTGAGTGTGTGAGAGAGTGAGTGAGTGTGTGACAGAGAGTGACTGAGTGTGAGAGAGTGAGTGTGTGAGAGTGACTGAGTGAGAATGTGAGAATGAGTGACTGAGTGAGTGACTGAGTGTGTGTGACTGAGTGACTGAGCTTGTGAGAGAGAGAGACTGAGTGAGAGTGAGAGTGTGAGTGAGTGACTGAATGAGTGAGTGACCGATTGAGTGTGTGAGAGTGATTGAGAGTGAGTGAGTGACTGAGTGAGTGTGTGTGAGAGTGATTGAGAGTGTGTGAGAGTGAGTAAGAGTGAGAGAGTGAGTGAGAGTGAGTGAGTGACTGAGTGAGAGTGAGAGAATGCGTGAATGACTGAGAAAGAGTGACTGGTGTGTGAGAGTGAGTGACTGAGAATGAGTGAGTGAGTGTGAGAATGAGTGAGTGACTGAGTGAGTGACTGAGTGTGTGAGTGACTGAGTGTGTGAGTGACTGAGTGAGTGAGTGACTGAGTGTGTGAGAGAGAGTGGCTGAGTGAGAGTGTGAGTGAGTGACTGAGTGAGAGTGAGAGAATGTGTGAATGACTGAGTGACTGAGTGAGTGTGAGAGTGACTGAATGAGAGTGAGAGTGAGAGTGTGAGTGAGAGAGTGAGTGAATGACTGAGTGAGTGAGTGACTGAGTGAGTGAGTAACTGAGTGTGTGAGAGAGAGTGACTGAGTGAGAATGAGAGTGAGTGAGTGACTGAGTGAGAGAGGGAGAATGAGTGAATGCTGAGTGAGTGAGCCACTGAGTGAGAGTGAGTGACTGAGTGAGCATGAGAGAGTGAGTGAGTGAGAGTGAGTGTGTGACTGAGTGAGAGTGAGAGAATGAGTGAGTGTGAGTGAGTGACTGAGTGAGAGTGAGAGAGTGAGTGAGTGACTGAGTGAGAGTGAGTTACTGAGTGAGAGTGAGAGAATGAGTGAGTGACTGAGTGTGTGAGAGAGAGTGACTGAGTGAGAGTGAGTGAGTGCGAGAGAGTGAGTGAGAGTGAGTGAGAGTGACGGAGTGACTGAGTGAGAGTGAGAGAATGAGTGAATGACTGACTGAGTGCATGACAGAGAGTGACTGAGTGAGAGTGAGATAGTGACTGAGTGAGAGAGAGAGAATGAGTGAATGACTGAGTGAGTGAGTGACTGAGAAAGTGAATGATGAGTGAGAGTGAGGGAAGGAGTGAGTGACTGAGTGAGTGAGAGAGAGTGACTGAGAGTGAGTGTGACTGAGTGAGAGTGAGAGAGTGAGTGAATGAGTGTGTGAGAGTGACTGAGTGTGTGAGTGAGTGTCTGAGTGTGAGTGAGTGAGTGACTGAGTGAGAGTGAGAGAATGAGTGAGAGTGAGTGAGTGATTGAGTGAGAGTCAGTGAGTGAGTGAGAGTGAGAGTGAGTGAGAGTGAGTGAGTGTGTGAGAGAGAGTGACTGAGTGTGAATGAGTGAGTGACTGAGTGTGTGAGTGAGTGACTGAGTGAGAGTGAGAGAATGAGTGAGTGAGAGTCAGTGAGTGAGTGAGAATGAGTGAGTGTGTGAGAGAGAGACTGAGTGAGAGTGAGTGACTGAGTGACTGAGTGAGAGTGAGAGAGTGATTGAGTGAGAATGAGAGAATGAGTGACTAACTGAGTGAGTGAATAAGTGTGTGAGTGAGTGAGTGAGTGTGTGAGAGAGAGTGACTGAGTGAGAGTGAGTGAGTGACTGAGTGAGTGACTGAGTGTGCGAATGAGTGAGTGACAGTGTGTGAGAGAGTGAGTGTGTGAGAGAGAGTGACTGAGTGAGAGTGAGTGAGTGACCGAGTGAGTGACTGAGTGTGTGAGTGACTGAGTGTGTGAGTGACTGAGTGAGTGAGTGACTGAGTGTGTGAGAGAGAGTGGCTGAGTGAGAGTGTGAGTGAGTGACTGAGTGAGAGTGAGAGAATGTGTGAATGACTGAGTGACTGAGTGAGTGTGAGAGTGACTGAATGAGAGTGAGAGTGAGAGTGTGAGTGAGAGAGTGAGTGAATGACTGAGTGAGTGAGTGACTGAGTGAGTGAGTAACTGAGTGTGTGAGAGAGAGTGACTGAGTGAGAATGAGAGTGAGTGAGTGACTGAGTGAGAGAGGGAGAATGAGTGAATGCTGAGTGAGTGAGCCACTGAGTGAGAGTGAGTGACTGAGTGAGCATGAGAGAGTGAGTGAGTGAGAGTGAGTGTGTGACTGAGTGAGAGTGAGAGAATGAGTGAGTGTGAGTGAGTGACTGAGTGAGAGTGAGAGAGTGAGTGAGTGACTGAGTGAGAGTGAGTTACTGAGTGAGAGTGAGAGAATGAGTGAGTGACTGAGTGTGTGAGAGAGAGTGACTGAGTGAGAGTGAGTGAGTGCGAGAGAGTGAGTGAGAGTGAGTGAGAGTGACGGAGTGACTGAGTGAGAGTGAGAGAATGAGTGAATGACTGACTGAGTGCATGACAGAGAGTGACTGAGTGAGAGTGAGATAGTGACTGAGTGAGAGAGAGAGAATGAGTGAATGACTGAGTGAGTGAGTGACTGAGTGAGTGAATGATGAGTGAGAGTGAGGGAAGGAGTGAGTGACTGAGTGAGTGAGTGAGAGAGAGTGACTGAGAGTGAGTGTGACTGAGTGAGAGTGAGAGAGTGAGTGAATGAGTGTGTGAGAGTGACTGAGTGTGTGAGTGAGTGTCTGAGTGTGAGTGAGTGAGTGACTGAGTGAGAGTGAGAGAATGAGTGAGAGTGAGTGAGTGATTGAGTGAGAGTCAGTGAGTGAGTGAGAGTGAGAGTGAGTGAGAGTGAGTGAGTGTGTGAGAGAGAGTGACTGAGTGTGAATGAGTGAGTGACTGAGTGTGTGAGTGAGTGACTGAGTGAGAGTGAGAGAATGAGTGAGTGAGAGTCAGTGAGTGAGTGAGAATGAGTGAGTGTGTGAGAGAGAGACTGAGTGAGAGTGAGTGACTGAGTGACTGAGTGAGAGTGAGAGAGTGATTGAGTGAGAATGAGAGAATGAGTGACTAACTGAGTGAGTGAATAAGTGTGTGAGTGAGTGAGTGAGTGTGTGAGAGAGAGTGACTGAGTGAGAGTGAGTGAGTGACTGAGTGAGTGACTGAGTGTGCGAATGAGTGAGTGACAGTGTGTGAGAGAGTGAGTGTGTGAGAGAGAGTGACTGAGTGAGAGTGAGTGAGTGACCGAGTGAGAGAGAATGAGTGAATGAATGTCTGAGTGAGTGAATGACTGAGAGTGAGTGAATGATGAGTGAGAGTGAGGGAAGGAGTGAGTGACTGAGTGAGTGAGAGAGAGTGACTGAGCGTGAGTGTGACTGAGTGAGAGTGAGAGAGTGAGTGAATGAGTGTGTGAGAGAGAGTGACTGAGTGTGAATGAGTGAGTGAATGAGTGTGAGTGACTGAGTGAGAGTGAGAGAATGAGTGAGTGAGAGTCAGTGAGTGAGTGAGTGAAAGTGAGAGTGAGTGAGAGTGAGTGAGTGTGTGAGAGAGAGAATGAATGTGAGTGAGTGAGAATGAGAGAATGAGTGAGTGACTGAGTGAGTGAGTGAGTGTGTGAGAGAGAGTGACTGCGTGAGTGACTGAGTGAGTGACTGTGTGAGTGACTGAGTGTGTGAGTGAGTGACTGAGTGTGTGAGTGAGTGAGTGTGTGAGAGAGAGTGACTGAGTGAGAGTGAGTGAGAGAATGAGTGAGAATGAGAGAATGAGTGAGGGACTGAGTGAGCGAGAGAGTGAGTGAGTGTGTGAGAGAGAGACTGAGAGTGAGAGAGTGAGTGAGTGTGTGAGAGAGAGTGACTGAGAGTGAGAGAGTGAGTGAGTGAGAATGAAAGAATGAGTGAGTGACTGAGAGACTGAGCGTGTGAGAGAGAGAGACTGAGTGAGAGTGAGAGTGTGAGTGACTGAATGAGTGAGTGACTGAGTGAGTGTGAGTGAGAGTGATTGAGAGTGTGTGAGAGTGACTGAGTCAGAGTGAGTATGAGTGAGAGAGTGAGTGAGTGTGTGAGAGAGAGTGACTGAGTGAGAGTGAGTGAGTGACTGAGTGAGAGTGAGTAAGTGACTGAGTGAGAGTGAGAGAATGCGTGGATGACTGAGAAAGAGTGACTGGTGTGTGAGAGAGAGTGACTGAGAATGAGTGAGTGTGAGAATGAGTGAGTGACTGAGTGAGAGTGAGTGAGAGTGATTGAGAGTGTGTGAGAGTGACTGAGTGAGAGTGAGTAAGAGTGAGAGAGTGAGTGAGAGTGAGTGAGTGACTGAGTGAGAGTGAGAGAATGAGTGAATAACCGAGAAAGAGTGACTGGTGTGTGAGAGAGAGTGACTGAGAATGAGAGAGTGAGTGTGAGAATGAGTGAGTGACTGAGTGAGTGACTGAGTGTGTGAGTGACTGAGTGAGTGACTGAGTGTGTGAGAGAGAGTGACTGAGTGAGAGTGTGAGTGAGTGACTGAGTGAGAGTGAGAGAAAGTGTGAATGACTGAGTGACTGAGTGAGTGTGAGAGTGACTGAATGAGAGTGAGAGTGAGAGTGTGAGTGAGAGAGTGAGTGAATGAGTGAGTGAGTGAGTGACTGAGTGAAAGTGAGAGAATGAGTGAGTGACTGAGTGAGTGAGTGAGCGACTGAGTGAGTGAGTGACTGAGTGTGTGAGACAGAGTGACTGAGTGACAATGAGAGTGAGTGACTGAGTGAGAGAGGGAGAATGAGTGAATGCTGAGTGAGTGAGCCACTGAGTGAGAGTGAGTGACTGAGTGAGCATGAGAGAGTGAGTGAGTGAGAGTGAGTGTGTGACTGAGTGAGAGTGAGAGAATGAGTGAGTGTGAGTGAGTGACTGCGTGAGAGTGAGTGAGTGAGTGACTGAGTGAAAGTGAGAGAATGAGTGACTGAGTGAGACTGAGAGAATGAGTGAGTGACTGAGTGTGTGAGAGAGTGTGACTGAGTGAGAGTGAGTGAGTGACTGAGTGAGAGTGAGAGAATGAGTGAGTGAGAGAATGAGTGAGTGAGAGAGATTGAGTGACTGAGTGAGAGTGACTGAGTGAGAGTGATTGAGTGAGAGTGAGAGAATGAGTGAGAGTGACTGAGAGTGACTGAGTGACTGAGTGAGAGTGAGAGTATGAGTGAATGACTGAGTGAGTGAGAGTGAGAGAGTGAGTGAATGAGTCAGTGACTGAGTGTGTGAGAGACAGTGACTGACTTTGAGTGAGTGACTGAGTGAGAGAGAGAGTGACTGAGTGAGAGTGAGTGACTGAGTGAGAGTGAGAGAGTGAATGACTGAGTGAGGGAGTGACTGAGTGAGAGTGAGAGAATGAGTGAATGAGTGACTGAGAGTGAGAGAGTGAGTGAGAGAGAGAGAATGAGTGAATGTCCAAGTGAGAGTGAGGGAATGAGTGAGTGACTGAGTGGGTGAGTGAGAATGAGTGAATGACTGACTGAGTGTGTGAGAGAGAATGACTGTGAGAGTGAGTGACTGAGTGAGAGAGAATGAGTGAATGACTGAGTGAGTGAGTGTGAGAGAGAGAGTGACTGCGTGAGTGACTGAGTGAGTGACTGTGTGAGTGAGTGAGTGTGTGAGAGAGAGTGACTGCATGAGTGACTGAGTGAGTGACTGTGTGAGTGACTGAGTGTGTGAGTGAGTGACTGAGTGTGTGAGTGAGTGAGTGTGTGAGAGAGAGTGACTGAGAGTGAGTGAGTGACTGAGTGAGAATGAGAGAATGAGTGAGTGACTGAGAGACTGAGCGTGTGAGAGAGAGAGACTGAGTGAGAATGAGAGTGTGAGTGACTGAATGAGTGAGTGACTGAGTGAGTGTGAGTGAGAGTGATTGAGAGTGTGTGAGAGTGACTGAGTGAGAGTGAGTAAGAGTGAGAGAGTGAGTGAGAGTGAGTGAGTGACTGAGTGAGAGTGAGAGAATGAGTGAATAACCGAGAAAGAGTGACTGGTGTGTGAGAGAGAGTGACTGAGAATGAGAGAGTGAGTGTGAGAATGAGTGAGTGACTGAGTGAGTGACTGAGTGTGTGAGTGACTGAGTGAGTGACTGAGTGTGTGAGAGAGAGTGACTGAGTGAGAGTGTGAGTGAGTGACTGAGTGAGAGTGAGAGAAAGTGTGAATGACTGAGTGACTGAGTGAGTGTGAGAGTGACTGAATGAGAGTGAGTGAGAGTGTGAGTGAGAGAGTGAGTGAATGAGTGAGTGAGTGACTGAGTGAAAGTGAGAGAATGAGTGAGTGACTGAGTGAGTGAGTGAGCGACTGAGTGAGTGAGTGACTGAGTGTGTGAGAGAGAGTGACTGAGTGACAATGAGAGTGAGTGACTGAATGAGAGAGGGAGAATGAGTGAATGCTGAGTGAGTGAGCCACTGAGTGAGAGTGAGTGACTGAGTGAGCATGAGAGAGTGAGTGAGTGAGAGTGAGTGTGTGACTGAGTGAGAGTGAGAGAATGAGTGAGTGTGAGTGACTGCGTGAGAGTGAGTGAGTGAGTGACTGAGTGAAAGTGAGAGTGAGTGACTGAGTGAGACTGAGAGAATGAGTGAGTGACTGAGTGTGTGAGAGAGTGTGACTGAGTGAGAGTGAGTGAGTGACTGAGTGAGAGTGAGAGAATGAATGAGTGAGAGAATGAGTGAGTGAGAGAGATTGAGTGACTGAGTGAGAGTGACTGAGTGAGAGTGATTGAGTGAGAGTGAGAGAATGAGTGAGAGTGACTGAGAGTGACTGAGTGACTGAGTGAGAGTGAGAGTATGAGTGAATGACTGAGTGAGTGAGAGTGAGAGAGTGAGTGAATGAGTCAGTGACTGAGTGTGTGAGAGACAGTGACTGACTTTGAGTGAGTGACTGAGTGAGAGAGAGAGTGACTGAGTGAGAGTGAGTGACTGAGTGAGAGTGAGAGAGTGAATGACTGAGTGAGGGAGTGACTGAGTGAGAGTGAGAGAATGAGTGAATGAGTGACTGAGAGTGAGAGAGTGAGTGAGAGAGAGAGAATGAGTGAATGTCCAAGTGAGAGTGAGGGAATGAGTGAGTGACTGAGTGGGTGAGTGAGAATGAGTGAATGACTGACTGAGTGTGTGAGAGAGAATGACTGTGAGAGTGAGTGACTGAGTGAGAGAGAATGAGTGAATGACTGAGTGAGTGAGTGACTGAGAGTGAGTGAATGATGAGTGAGAGTGAGGGAAGGAGTGAGTGACTGACTGAGTGAGTGAGAGTGACTGGGAGTGAGAGTGTGACTGAGTGAGAGTGAGAGAGTGAGTGAGTGAATGAGTGTGTGAGAGAGAGTGACTGAGTGAGAGTGAGTGAGTGACTGCGTGTGGGTGAGTGAGGGACTGAGTGAGAGTGAGAGAATGAGTGAGTGAGAGTGAGAGTGAGTGAGAATGAGTGAGTGAGTGTGTGAGAGAGAGACTGAGTGAGAGTGAGTGACTGAGTGACTGAGTGAGAGTGAGAGAGTGATTGAGTGAGAATGAGAGAATGAGTGACTAACTGAGTGAGTGAATAAGTGTGTGAGTGAGTGAGTGAGTGTGTGAGAGTGACTGAGTGAGAGTGAGTGAGTGACTGAGTGAGTGACTGAGTGTGCGAATGAGTGAGTGACAGTGTGTGAGAGAGTGAGTGTGTGAGAGAGAGTGACTGAGTGAGAGTGAGTGAGTGACCGAGTGAGAGAGAATGAGTGAATGAATGTCTGAGTGAGTGAGTGACTGAGAGTGAGTGAATGATGAGTGAGAGTGAGGGAAGGAGTGAGTGACTGAGTGAGTGAGAGAGAGTGACTGAGCGTGAGTGTGACTGAGTGAGAGAGTGAGTGAATGAGTGTGACAGAGAGTGACTGAGTGTGAATGAGTGAGTGAATGAGTGTGAGTGACTGAGTGAGAGTGAGAGAATGAGTGAGTGGGAGTCAGTGAGTGAGTGAGTGAAAGTGAGAGTGAGTGAGAGTGAGTGAGTGTGTGAGAGAGAGAATGAATGTGAGTGAGTGACTGAGTGAGAATGAGAGAATGAGTGAGTGTCTGTGTGAGTGAGTGTGTGAGAGAGAGTGACTGCGTGAGTGACTGAGTGAGTGACTGTGTGAGTGAGTGAGTGTGTGAGAGAGAGTGACTGCATGAGTGACTGAGTGAGTGACTGTGTGAGTGACTGAGTGTGTGAGTGAGTGACTGAGTGTGTGAGTGAGTGAGTGTGTGAGAGAGAGTGACTGAGTGAGAGTGAGTGAGTGACTGAGTGAGAATGAGAGAATGAGTGAGTGACTGAGAGACTGAGCGTGTGAGAGAGAGAGACTGAGTGAGAATGAGAGTGTGAGTGACTGAATGAGTGAGTGACTGAGTGAGTGTGAGTGAGAGTGATTGAGAGTGTGTGAGAGTGACTGAGTGAGAGTGAGTAAGAGTGAGAGAGTGAGTGAGAGTGAGTGAGTGACTGAGTGAGAGTGAGAGAATGAGTGAATAACCGAGAAAGAGTGACTGGTGTGTGAGAGAGAGTGACTGAGAATGAGAGAGTGAGTGTGAGAATGAGTGAGTGACTGAGTGAGTGACTGAGTGTGTGAGTGACTGAGTGAGTGACTGAGTGTGTGAGAGAGAGTGACTGAGTGAGAGTGTGAGTGAGTGACTGAGTGAGAGTGAGAGAATGTGTGAATGACTGAGTGACTGAGTGAGTGTGAGAGTGACTGAATGAGAGTGAGAGTGAGAGTGTGAGTGAGAGAGTGAGTGAATGAGTGAGTGAGTGAGTGACTGAGTGAGAGTGAGAGAATGAGTGAGTGACTGAGTGAGTGAGTGAGTGAGTGAGCGACTGAGTGAGTGAGTGACTGAGTGTGTGAGAGAGAGTGAGTGAGTGAGAATGAGAGTGAGTGTGTGACTGAGTGAGAGAGGGAGAATGAGTGAATGCTGAGTGAGGGAGGCACTGAGTGAGAGTGAGTGACTGAGTGAGCATGAGAGAGTGTGAGTGAGAGTGTGTGACTGAGTGAGAGTGAGAGAATGAGTGAGTGTGAGTGAGTGACTGAGTGAGAGTGAGAGAGTGAGTGAGTGACTGAGTGAGAGTGAGTTACTGAGTGAGAGTGAGAGAATGAGTGAATGACTGACTGAGTGCATGACAGTGACTGAGTGAGAATGAGTTAGTGACTGAGTGAGAGAGAGAGAATGAGTGAATGACTGAGTGAGTGAGAGACTGAGTGAATGATGAGTGAGAGTGAGGGAAGGAGTGAGTGACTGACTGAGTGAGTGAGAGAGAGTGACCGAGAGTGAGTGTGACTGAGTGAGAGTGAGAGAGTGAGTGAATGAGTGTGTGAGAGAGAGTGACTGAGTGTGAGTGAGTGAGTGACTGAGTGTGAGTGAGTGAGTGACTGAATGAGAGTGAGAGAATGAGTGAGAGTGAGTGAGTGATTGAGTGAGAGTCAGTGAGTGAGTGAGTGAGAGTGAGAGTGAGCGAGTGAGAGTGAGTGAGTGTGTGAGAGAGTGTGACTAGGTGTGAGTGAGTGAGTGACTGAGTGTGAGTGAGTGAGTGACTGAGTGAGAGTGAGAGAATGAGTGAGTGAGAGTCAGTGAGTGATTGAGTGAGAGTCAGTGAGTGAGTGAGAGTGAGAGTGAGTGAGAATGAGTGAGTGTGTGAGAGAGAGTCTGAGTGAGAGTGAGTGACTGAGTGACTGAGTGAGAGTGAGAGAGTGATTGAGTGAGAATGAGAGAATGAGTGACTAATTGAGTGAGTGACTGAGTGTGTGAGTGAGTGAGTGTATGAGAGAGAGTGACTGAGTGACAGTGAGTGAGTGACTGAGTGAGTGACTGAGTGTGTGAATGTGTGAGTGACTGAGTGTGTGAGAGAGTGACTGAGTGTGTGAGAGAGAGTGACTGAGAGTGTAAGAGAGTGACTGCGTGTGTGAGAGAGAGTGACTGAGAGTGAGAGAGTGACTGAGGGTGTGAGAGAGTGACTGAGTGAGTGAGTGAGCGACTGAGTGAGTGACTGAGAGTGTGAGTGAGTGAGTGACTGAGTGTGTGAGTGAGTGAGTGTGTGAGAGTGACTGAGAGTGAGTGAGTGTCTGAGAGTGAGTGAGTGAGAGTGAGTGAGTGACTGAGTGAGAATGAGAGAATGAGTGAGTGACTGAGTGAGTGACTGAGTGTGTGAGTGAGTGAGTGACTGAGTGTGTGAGAGAGTGAGTGAGTGTGTGAGAGAGAGTGACTGAGAGTGAGAGAGTGAGTGAGTGTGTGAGAGTGACTGAGTGAGAGTGAGTGAGTGACTGAGTGAGAATGAGAGAATGAGTGAGTGATTGAGTGAGTGACTGAGTGTGTGAGTGAGTGAGTGACTGAGTGTGTGAGAGAGAGAGACTGAGTGAGAGTGAGAGTGTGAGTGGGTGATTGAATGAGTGAGTGACTGAGTGTGAGAGTGAGAGTGATTGAGAGTGTGTGAGAGTGACTGAGTGAGAGTGAGTGACTGAGTGAGAGAATGAGTGAGAGTGAGTGAGTGACTGAGTGAGAGTGAGTGAGTGACTGAGTGAGAGTGAGAGAATGCGTGAATGACTGAGAAAGAGTGACTGGTGTGTGAGAGAGAGTGACTGAGAATGAGAGAGTGAGTGTGAGAATGAGTGAGTGACTGAGTGAGTGACTGAGTGTGTGAGTGACTGAGTGAGTGAGTGACTGATTGTGTGAGAGTGACTGAGTGAGAGAGTGAATGACTGAGTGAGAGTGAGAGAATGTGTGAATGACTGAGTGACTGAGTGTGTGTGAGAGTGACAGTGAGAGTGAGAGTGAGTGACTGAGTGAGTGTGAGAGTGACAGTGAGAGTGAGAGTGAGTGACTGAATGAGAGTGAGAGTGAGTGAGTGAATGACTGAGTGAGTGAGTGACTGAGCGAGAGTGAGAGATTGAGTGTGTGACTGAGTGAGAGAGAGAGTGAGTGAGTGACTGAGTGAGAGAGGGAGAATGAGAGAATGCTGAGTGAGTGACTGAGTGAGAGTGAGTGAGTGACTGAGTGAAAGTGAGAGAATGAGTGATTGAGAGTGAGTGAGTGACTGAGTGAGAGTGAGTGAGTGAGTGACTGAGTGAAAGTGAGAGTGAGTGACTGAGTGAGAGTGAGAGAATGAGAGTGACTGAGTGTGTGAGAGAGAGTGACTGAGTGAGACTGAGTGAGTGACTGAGTGAGAGTGAGAGAATGAGTGAGTGAGAGAATGAGTGAGTGAGAGAGAGTGAGTGACTGAGTGAGAGTGACTGAGTGAGAGTGACTGAGTGAGAGTGAGAGAGTGAGAGTGAGTGAGAGTGACTGAGTGAGAGTGAGAGTATGAGTGAATGACTGAGTGAGTGAGAGTGAGAGAGTGAGTGAGAGAGAGTGAGTCAGTGACTGAGTGTGTGAGAGACAGTGACTGACTTTGAGTGAGTGACTGAGTGAGAGAGAGAGTGACTGAGTGAGAGTGAGTGACTGAGTGAGAGTGAGAGAGTGAATGACTGAGTGAGGGAGTGACTGAGTGAGAGTGAGAGAATGAGTGAATGAGTGACTGAGAGTGAGAGAGTGAGTGAGAGAGAGAGAATGAGTGAATGTCCAAGTGAGAGTGAGGGAATGAGTGAGTGACTGAGTGGGTGAGTGAGAATGAGTGAATGACTGACTGAGTGTGTGAGAGAAAGTGACTGTGAGAGTGAGTGACTGAGTGAGAGAGAATGAGTGAATGACTGAGTGAGTGAGTGACTGAGAGTGAGTGAATGATGAGTGAGAGTGAGGGAAGGAGTGAGTGACTGACTGAGTGAGTGAGAGAGAGTGACTGGGAGTGAGAGTGTGACTGAGTGAGAGTGAGAGAGTGAGTGAATGAATGAGTGTGTGAGAGAGAGTGACTGAGTGAGAGTGAGTGAGTGACTGCGTGTGGGTGAGTGAGGGACTGAGTGAGAGTGAGAGAATGGGTGAGTGAGAGTGAGTCAGTGACTGTTTGAGAGTCAGTGAGTGAGTGAGTGAGAGTGAGAGAGTGAGTGAGTGTGTGAGAGTGACTGAGTGAGAGTGTGAGTGACGGAGTGAGAGTGAGAGAATGTGTGAATGACTGAGTGAGTGAGTGACTGAGTGAGTGTGAGAAGGACAGTGAGAGTGAGAGTGAGTGACTGAATGAGAGTGAGAGTGAGAGTGAGAGAATGAGTGTGTGACTGAGTGAGTGAGCGACTGAGTGAGTGTGTGACTGAGTGTGTGAAAGAGAGTGACTGAGTGAGAGTGAGAGTGAGTGAGTGACTGAGTGAGAGAGGGAGAATGAGAGAATGCTGAGTGAGTGACTGAGTGAGAGTGAGTGAGTGACTGAGTGAGCATGAGAGAGTGAGTGAGTGAGAGTGAGTTACTGAGTGAGAGTGAGAGAATGAGTGAATGACTGACTGAGTGCATGACAGTGACTGAGTGAGAATGAGTTAGTGACTGAGTGAGAGAGAGAGAATGAGTGAATGACTGAGTGAGTGAGAGACTGAGTGAGTGAATGATGAGTGAGAGTGAGGGAAGGAGTGAGTGACTGACTGAGTGAGTGAGAGAGAGTGACCGAGAGTGAGTGTGACTGAGTGAGAGTGAGAGAGTGAGTGAATGAGTGTGTGAGAGAGAGTGACTGAGTGTGAGTGAGTGAGTGACTGAGTGTGAGTGAGTGAGTGACTGAGTGAGAGTGAGAGAATGAGTGAGAGTGAGTGAGTGATTGAGTGAGAGTCAGTGAGTGAGTGAGAGTGAGAGTGAGCGAGTGAGAGTGAGTGAGTGTGTGAGAGAGAGTGACTGGGTGTGAGTGAGTGAGTGACTGAGTGAGTGAGTGAGTGACTGAGTGAGAGTGAGAGAATGAGTGAGTGAGAGTCAGTGAGTGATTGAGTGAGAGTCAGTGAGTGAGTGAGAGTGAGAGTGAGTGAGAATGAGTGAGTGTGTGAGAGAGAGACTGAGTGAGAGTGAGTGACTGAGTGACTGAGTGAGAGTGAGAGAGTGATTGAGTGAGAATGAGAGAATGAGTGACTAATTGCAGTGAGTGACTGAGTGTGTGACTGAGTGAGTGTATGAGAGAGAGTGACTGAGTGACAGTGAGTGAGTGACTGAGTGAGTGACTGAGTGTGTGAATGTGTGAGTGACTGAGTGTGTGAGAGAGTGACTGAGTGTGTGAGAGAGAGTGACTGAGTGACAGTGAGTGAGTGACTGAGTGAGTGACTGAGTGTGTGAATGTGTGAGTGACTGAGTGTGTGAGAGAGTGACTGAGTGTGTGAGAGAGTGACTGAGTGTGTGAGAGAGTGACTGAGTGTGTGTGAGAGAGTGACTGAGTGTGTGAGAGAGAGTGACTGAGAGTGAGAGAGTGACTGAGAGTGAGAGAGTGACTGAGAGTGAGAGAGTGACTGAGTGAGTGAGCGACTGAGTGAGTGACTGAGAGTGTGAATGAGTGAGTGACTGAGTGTGTGAGTGAGTGTGTGAGAGTGACTGAGAGTGAGTGAGTGTGTGAGAGTGAGTGAGTGAGATGAGTGAGTGACTGAGTGAGAATGAGAGAATGAGTGAGTGACTGAGTGAGTGACTGAGTGTGTGAGTGAGTGAGTGACTGAGTGTGTGAGAGAGTGAGTGAGTGTGTGAGAGAGAGTGACTGAGAGTGAGAGAGTGAGTGAGTGTGTGAGAGAGAGTGACTGAGTGAGAGTGAGAGAATGAGTGAGTGATTGAGTGAGTGACTGAGTGTGTGAGAGAGTGAGTGACTGAGTGTGTGAGAGAGAGAGACTGAGTGAGAGTGAGAGTGTGAGTGGGTGATTGAATGAGTGAGTGACTGAGTGTGAGAGTGAGAGTGATTGAGAGTGTGTGAGAGTGACTGAGTGAGAGTGAGTGACTGAGTGAGAGAATGAGTGAGAGTGAGTGAGTGACTGAGTGAGAGTGAATGAGTGAATAACCGAGAAAGAGAGACTGGTGTGTGAGAGAGAGTGACTGAGAATGAGAGAGTGAGTGTGAGAATGAGTGAGTGACTGAGTGAGTGACTGAGTGTATGAGTGACTGAGTGAGTGAGTGACTGATTGTGTGAGAGTGACTGAGTGAGAGAGTGAGTGACTGAGTGAGAGTGAGAGAATGTGTGAATGACTGAGTGAGTGAGTGACTGAGTGAGTGTGAGAGTGACAGTGAGAGTGAGAGTGAGTGACTGAGTGAGAGTGAGAGTGAGTGAGTGAATGACTGAGTGAGTGAGTGACTGAGCGAGAGTGAGAGATTGAGTGTGTGACTGAGTGAGTGAGAGACTGAGTGAGTGAGTGACTGAGTGTGTGAGAGAGAGTGACTGAGTGAGAGAGAGAGTGAGTGAGTGACTGAGTGAGAGAGGGAGAATGAGAGAATGCTGAGTGAGTGACTGAGTGAAAGAGAGAGACTGAGTGAGAGTGAGAGTGTGAGTGAGTGATTGAATGAGTGAGTGACTGAGTGTGAGAGTGAGAGTGATTGAGAGTGTGTGAGAGTGACTGAGTGAGAGTGAGTGACTGAGTGAGAGAATGAGTGAGAGTGAGTGAGTGACTGAGTGAGAGTGAGTGAGTGACTGAGTGAGAGTGAGAGAATGCGTGAATGACTGAGAAAGAGTGACTGGTGTGTGAGAGAGAGTGACTGAGAATGAGAGAGTGAGTGTGAGAATGAGTGAGTGACTGAGTGAGTGACTGAGTGTGTGAGTGACTGAGTGAGTGAGTGACTGATTGTGTGAGAGTGACTGAGTGAGAGTGAGAGAATGTGTGAGTGAGTGACAGTGAGAGTGTGAGAGTGACAGTGAGAGTGAGAGTGAGTGACTGAATGAGAGTGAGTGAGTGAGTGAATGACTGAGTGAGTGAGTGACTGAGCGAGAGTGAGAGATTGAGTGTGTGACTGAGTGAGTGAGCGACTGAGTGAGTGAGTGACTGAGTGTGTGAGAGAGAGTGACTGAGTGAGAGTGAGTGACTGAGTGAGTGAATGACTGAGTGAGTGAGTGACTGAGCGAGAGTGAGAGATTGAGTGTGTGACTGAGTGAGTGAGCGACTGAGTGTGTGAGAGAGAGTGACTGAGTGAGAGAGAGAGTGAGTGAGTGACTGAGTGAGAGAGGGAGAATGAGAGAATGCTGAGTGAGTGACTGAGTGAGAGTGAGTGAGTGACTGAGTGAGCATGAGAGAGTGAGTGAGTGAAAGTGAGTGTGTGACTGAGTGAAAGTGAGAGAATGAGTGATTGAGAGTGAGTGAGTGACTGAGTGAGAGTGAGTGAGTGACTGAGTGAAAGTGAGAGTGAGTGACTGAGTGAGAGTGAGAGAATGAGTGAGTGACTGAGTGTGTGAGAGAGTGTGACTGAGTGAGAGTGAGTGAGTGACTGAGTGAGAGTGAGAGAATGAGTGAGTGAGAGAGATTGAGTGACTGAGTGAGAGTGACTGAGTGAGAGTGATTGTGTGAGAGTGAGAGAGTGAGTGAGAGTGACTGAGAGTGACTGAGTGAGAGTGAGAGTATGAGTGAATGACTGAGTGAGTGAGAGTGAGAGAGTGAGTGAGAGAGAGTGAGTCAGTGACTGAGTGTGTGAGAGACAGTGACTGACTTTGAGTGAGTGACTGAGTGAGAGAGAGACTGAGTGAGAGTGAGAGAGTGAATGACTGAGTGAGGGAGTGACTGAGTGAGAGTGAGAGAATGAGTGAATGAGTGATTGAGAGTGAGAGAGTGAGTGAGAGAGAGAGAATGAGTGCATGTCCAAGTGAGAGTGAGGGAATGAGTGAGTGACTGAGTGGGTGAGTGAGAATGAGTGAATGACTGACTGAGTGTGTGAGAGAGAGTGACTGTGAGAGTGAGTGACTGAGTGAGAGAGAATGAGTGAATGACTGAGTGAGTGAGTGACTGAGAGTGAGTGAATGATGAGTGAGAGTGAGGGAAGGAGTGAGTGACTGACTGAGTGAGTGAGAGAGAGTGACTGAGAGTGAGAGTGTGACTGAGTGAGAGTGAGAGAGTGAGTGAGTGAATGAGTGTGTGAGAGAGAGTGACTGAGTGAGAGTGAGTGAGTGACTGCGTGTGGGTGAGTGAGGGACTGAGTGAGAGTGAGAGAATGAGTGAGTGAGAGTGAGTCAGTGACTGAGAGTGAGTGAGTGAGTGAGAGTGAGAGAGTGAGTGAGTGTGTGAGAGAGAGTGACTAAGTGAGAGTGAGTGACTGAGTGACTGAGTGAGAGTGAGACAGTGACTGAGAGTGAGTGAGTGAGTGACTGAGTGAAAGTGAGAGAGTGAGTAACTGAGTGAGAGTGAGTGACTGAGTGAGAGTGAGTGACTGAGTGAGAGAGAGAGAATGAGTGAATGACTGAGTGACTGAGTGAGAGAGAGAATGAGTCAGTGACTGAGTGTGTGAGAGAGAGTGACTGAGTGAGAGTGAGTGAGTGCCTGAGTCAGAGTGAGATAGTGACTGAGTGAGAGTGAGAGAATGCGTGAATGACTGAGAAAGAGTGACTGGTGTGTGAGAGTGTCTGAGAATGAGTGAGTGAGTGTGAGAATGAGTGAGTGACTGAGTGAGTGACTGAGTGTGTGAGTGACTGAGTGAGTGAGTGACTGAGTGTCTGAGAGAGAGTGACTGAGTGAGAGTGAGAGAATGTGTGAATGACTGAGTGACTGAGTGAGTGTGAGAGTGACTGAATGAGAGTGAGAGTGAGAGTGTGAGTGAGAGAGTGAGTGAATGACTGAGTGAGTGAGTGACTGAGTGAGAGTGAGAGAATGAGTGAGTGACTGAGTGAGTGAGTGAGCGACTGAGTGAGTGAGTGTTGAGTGTGTGAGAGAGAGTGACTGAGTGAGAATGAGAGTGAGTGAGTGACTGAGTGAGAGAGGGAGAATGAGTGAATGCTGAGTGAGTGAGCCACTGAGTGAGAGTGAGTGACTGAGTGAGCATGAGAGAGTGAGTGAGTGAGAGTGAGTGTGTGACTGAGTGAGAGTGAGAGAATGAGTGAGTGTGAGTGAGTGACTGAGTGAGAGTGAGAGAGTGAGTGACTGAGTGAGAGTGAGTTACTGAGTGAGAGTGAGAGAATGAGTGAGTGACTGAGTGTGTGAGAGAGAGTGACTGAGTGAGAGTGTGAGTGAGTGACTGAGAATGAGAGAGTGAGTGTGAGAATGAGTGAGTGACTGAGTGAGTGACTGAGTGTGTGAGTGACTGAGTGAGTGACTGAGTGTGTGAGAGAGAGTGACTGAGTGAGAGTGTGAGTGAGTGACTGAGTGAGAGTGAGAGAATGTGTGAATGACTGAGTGAGTGACTGAGTGTGTGAGTGACTGAGTGAGAGTGTGAGTGACTGAATGAGAGTGAGAGAATGTGTGAATGACTGAGTGAGTGACTGAGTGTGTGAGTGACTGAGTGAGAGTGTGAGTGACTGAGTGAGAGTGAGAGAATGTGTGAATGACTGAGTGAGTGAGTGAGCGACTGAGTGAGTGAGTGTTGAGTGTGTGAGAGAGAGTGACTGAGTGAGAATGAGAGTGAGTGAGTGACTGAGTGAGAGAGGGAGAATGAGTGAATGCTGAGTGAGTGAGCCACTGAGTGAGAGTGAGTGACTGAGTGAGCATGAGAGAGTGAGTGAGTGAGAGTGAGTGTGTGACTGAGTGAGAGTGAGAGAATGAGTGAGTGTGAGTGAGTGACTGAGTGAGAGTGAGAGAGTGAGTGACTGAGTGAGAGTGAGTTACTGAGTGAGAGTGAGAGAATGAGTGAGTGACTGAGTGTGTGAGAGAGAGTGACTGAGTGAGAGTGTGAGTGAGTGACTGAGAATGAGAGAGTGAGTGTGAGAATGAGTGAGTGACTGAGTGAGTGACTGAGTGTGTGAGTGACTGAGTGAGTGACTGAGTGTGTGAGAGAGAGTGACTGAGTGAGAGTGTGAGTGAGTGACTGAGCGAGAGTGAGAGAATGTGTGAATGACTGAGTGAGTGACTGAGTGTGTGAGTGACTGAGTGAGAGTGTGAGTGACTGAATGAGAGTGAGAGAATGTGTGAATGACTGAGTGAGTGACTGAGTGTGTGAGTGACTGAGTGAGAGTGTGAGTGACTGAGTGAGAGTGAGAGAATGTGTGAATGACTGAGTGAGTGAGTGAGTGACTGAGTGAGTGTGAGAGTGACAGTGAGAGTGAGAGTGAGTGACTGAATGAGAGTGAGAGTGAGTGAGTGAATGACTGAGTGAGTGAGTGACTGAGTGAGAGTGAGAGAATGAGTGTGTGTCTGAGTGAATAAGCGACTGAGTGAGTGAGCGACTGAGTGTGTGAGTGACTGAGTGAGAGAGAGAGTGAGTGAGTGACTGAGTGAGAGATGGAGAATGAGAGAATGCTGAGTGAGTGACTGAGTGAGAGTGAATGAGTGACTGAGTGAGCATGAGAGAGTGAGTGAGTGAAAGTGAGTGTGTGACTGAGTGAAAGTGAGAGAATGAGTGATTGAGAGTGAGTGAGTGACTGAGTGAGAGTGAGTGAGTGAGTGACTGAGTGAAAGTGAGAGTGAGTGACTGAGTGAGAGTGAGAGAATGAGTGAGTGACTGAGTGTGTGAGAGAGTGTGACTGAGTGAGAGTGAGTGAGTGACTGAGTGAGAGTGAGAGAATGAGTGAGTGAGAGAGATTGAGTGACTGAGTGAGAGTGACTGAGTGAGAGTGATTGTGTGAGAGTGAGAGAGTGAGTGAGTGAGAGAGATTGAGTGACTGAGTGAGAGTGACTGAGTGAAGTGATTGTGTGAGAGTGAGAGAATGAGTGAGTGAGAGAATGAGTGAGTGAGAGAGATTGAGTGACTGAGTGAGAGTGACTGAGTGAGAGTGATTGAGTGAGAGTGAGAGAGTGAGTGAGAGTGACTGAGTGTGACTGAGTGACTGAGTGAGAGTGAGAGTATGAGTGAATGACTGAGTGAGTGAGAGTGAGAGAGTGAGTGAGAGAGAGTGAGTCAGTGACTGAGTGTTTGAGAGACAGTGACTGACTTTGAGTGAGTGACTGAGTGAGAGAGAGAGTGACTGAGTGAGAGTGAGTGACTGAGTGAGAGTGAGAGAGTGAATGACTGAGTGAGGGAGTGACTGAGTGAGAGTGAGAGAATGAGTGAATGAGTGACTGAGAGTGAGAGAGTGAGTGAGAGAGAGAGAATGAGTGAATGTCCAAGTGAGAGTGAGGGAATGAGTGAGTGACTGAGTGGGTGAGTGAGAATGAGTGAATGACTGACTGAGTGTGTGAGAGAGAGTGACTGTGAGAGTGAGTGACTGAGTGAGAGAGAATGAGTGAATGACTGACTGAGTGTGTGAGAGAGAGTGACTGTGAGAGTGAGTGACTGAGTGAGAGAGAATGAGTGAATGACTGAGTGAGTGAGTGACTGAGAGTGAGTGAATGATGAGTGAGAGTGAGGGAAGGAGAGTGTGACTGAGTGAGAGTGAGAGAGTGAGTGAGTGAATGAGTGTGTGAGAGAGAGTGACTGAGTGAGAGTGAGTGAGTGACTGCGTGTGGGTGAGTGAGGGACTGAGTGAGAGTGAGAGAATGAGTGAGTGAGAGTGAGTCAGTGACTGTTTGAGAGTCAGTGAGTGAGTGAGTGAGAGTGACTGAGTGAGAGTGTGAGTGACGGAGTGAGAGTGAGAGAATGTGTGAATGACTGAGTGAGTGAGTGACTGAGTGAGTGTGAGAGTGACAGTGAGAGTGAGAGTGAGTGACTGAATGAGAGTGAGAGTGAGAGTGTGAGTGAATGACTGAGTGAGTGAGTGACTGAGTGAGAGTGAGAGAATGAGTGTGTGACTGAGTGAGTGAGCGACTGAGTGAGTGAGTGACTGAGTGTGTGAAAGAGAGTGACTGAGTGAGAGAGAGAGTGAGTGAGTGACTGAGTGAGAGAGGGAGAATGAGAGAATGCTGAGTGAGTGACTGAGTGAGAGTGAGTGAGTGACTGAGTGAGCATGAGAGAGTGAGTGAGTGAAAGTGAGTGTGTGACTGAGTGAAAGTGAGAGAATGAGTGATTGAGAGTGAGTGAGTGACTGAGTGAGAGTGAGTGAGTGACTGAGTGAAAGTGAGAGTGAGAGTGTGAGTGAATGACTGAGTGAGTGAGTGACTGAGTGAGAGTGAGAGAATGAGTGTGTGACTGAGTGAGTGAGCGACTGAGTGAGTGAGTGACTGAGTGTGTGAGAGAGAGTGACTCAGTGAGAGTGAGAGTGAGTGAGTGACTGAGTGAGAGAGGGAGAATGAGAGAATGCTGAGTGAGTGACTGAGTGAGAGTGAATGAGTGACTGAGTGAGCATGAGAGAGTGAGTGAGTGAAAGTGAGTGTGTGACTGAGTGAAAGTGAGAGAATGAGTGATTGAGAGTGAGTGACTGACTGAGTGAGAGTGAGTGAGTGACTGAGTGAAAGTGAGAGTGAGTGACTGAGTGAGAGTGAGAGAATGAGTGAGTGACTGAGTGTATGAGAGAGTGTGACTGAGTGAGAGTGAGTGAGTGAGTGAGAGTGAGAGAATGAGTGAGTGAGAGAGATTGAGTGACTGAGTGAGAGTGACTGAGTGAGAGTGATTGTGTGAGAGTGAGAGAGTGAGTGACAGTGACTGAGAGTGACTGAGTGACTGAGTGAGAGTGAGAGTATGAGTGAATGACTGAGTGAGTGAGAGTGAGAGAGTGAGTGAGAGAGAGTGAGTCAGTGACTGAGTGTGTGAGAGACAGTGACTGAGATTGAGTGAGTGACTGAGTGAGAGAGAGAGTGACTGAGTGAGAGTGAGTGACTGAGTGAGAGTGAGAGAGTGAATGACTGAGTGAGAGAGTGACTGTGTGAGAGTGAGAGAATGAGTGAATGAGTGACTGAGAGTGAGAGAGTGAGTGAGAGAGAGAGAATGAGTGAATGTCCAAATGAGAGTGAGGGAATAAGTGAGTGACTGAGTGGCTGAGTGAGAATGAGTGAATGACTGAGTGTGTGAGAGAGAGTGACTGTGAGAGTGAGTGACTGAGTGAGAGAGAATGAGTGAATGACTGAGTGAGTGAGTGACTGAGAGTGAGTGAATGATGAGTGAGAGTGAGGGAAGGAGTGAGTGACTGACTGAGTGAGTGAGAGAGAGTGACTGAGAGTGAGAGTGTGACTGAGTGAGAGTGAGAGAGTGAGTGAGTGTGTGCGAGAGAGTGACTGAGTGAGTGAATGAGTGTGAGTGAGTGACTGAGTGAGAGTGAGAGAATGAGTGAGTGAGAGTCAGTGAGTGTGTGAGAGAGTGACTGAGTGTGAGTGAGTGACTGCGTGTGGGTGAGTGAGGGACTGAGTGAGAGTGAGAGAATGAGTGAGTGAGAGTGAGTCAGTGACTGAGAGTCAGTGAGTGAGAGTGAGAGAGTGAGTGAGTGTGTGAGAGAGAGTGACTAAGTGAGAGTGAGTGGCTGAGTGACTGAGTGAGAGTGAGACAGTGACTGAGTGAGAGTGAGTGAGTGACTGAGTGAAAGTGAGAGAGTGAGTAACTGAGTGAGAGTGAGTGACTGAGTGAGAGTGAGTGACTGAGTGAGAGAGAGAGAATGAGTGAATGACTGAGTGACTGAGTGAGAGAGAGAATGAGTCAGTGACTGAGTGCGTGAGAGAGAGTGACTGAGTGAGAATGAGTGAGTGCCTGAGTCAGAGTGAGATAGTGACTGAGTGAGAGTGAGAGAATGCGTGAATGACTGAGAAAGAGTGACTGGTGTGTGAGAGTGTCTGAGAATGAGTGAGTGAGTGTGAGAATGAGTGAGTGACTGAGTGAGTGACTGAGTGTGTGAGTGACTGAGTGAGTGAGTGACTGAGTGTGTGAGAGAGAGTGACTGAGTGAGAGTGTGAGTGAGTGACTGAGTGAGAGTGAGAGAATGTGTGAATGACTGAGTGACTGAGTGAGTGTGAGAGTGACTGAATGAGAGTGAGAGTGAGAGTGTGAGTGAGAGAGTGAGTGAATGACTGAGTGAGTGAGTGACTGAGTGAGAGTGAGAGAATGAGTGAGTGACTGAGTGAGTGAGTGAGCGACTGAGTGAGTGAGTGTTGAGTGTGTGAGAGAGAGTGACTGAGTGAGAATGAGAGTGAGTGAGTGACTGAGTGAGAGAGGGAGAATGAGTGAATGCTGAGTGAGTGAGCCACTGAGTGAGAGTGAGTGACTGAGTGAGCATGAGAGAGTGAGTGAGTGAGAGTGAGTGTGTGACTGAGTGAGAGTGAGAGAATGAGTGAGTGTGAGTGAGTGACTGAGTGAGAGTGAGAGAGTGAGTGACTGAGTGAGAGTGAGTTACTGAGTGAGAGTGAGAGAATGAGTGAGTGACTGAGTGTGTGAGAGAGAGTGACTGAGTGAGAGTGAGTGAGTGCGAGAGAGTGAGTGAGAGTGAGAGAATGAGTGAATGACTGACTGAGTGCATGACAGAGAGTGACTGAGTGAGAGTGAGTTAGTGACTGAGTGAGAGAGAGAGAATGAGTGAATGACTGAGTGAGTGAGTGACTGAGTGAGTGAATGATGAGTGAGAGAGAGGGAAGGAGTGAGTGACTGAGTGAGTGAGTGAGAGAGAGTGACTGAGAGTGAGTGTGACTGAGTGAGAGTGAAAGAGTGAGTGAATGAGTGTGTGAGAGAGAGTGACTGAGTGTGTGAGTGAGTGTCTGAGTGTGAGTGAGTGAGTGACTGAGTGAGAGTGAGAGAATGAGTGAGAGTGAGTGAGTGATTGAGTGAGAGTCAGTGAGTGAGTGAGTGAGAGTGAGAGTGAGCGAGTGAGAGTGAGTGAGTGTGTGAGAGAGAGTGACTGAGTGTGAATGAGTGAGTGACTGAGAGTGAGAGAATGAGTGAGTGAGAGTCAGTGAGTGAGTGAGAGTGAGAGTGAGTGAGAATGATTGAGTGAGAATGAGAGAATGAGTGACTAACTGAGTGAGTGACTGAGTGTGTGAGTGAGTGAGTGTGTGAGAGAGAGTGACTGAGTGAGAGTGAGTGAGTGACTGAGTGAGTGACTGAGTGTGCGAATGAGTGAGTGACAGTGTGTGAGAGAGTGAGTGAGTGTGTGAGAGAGAGTGACTGAGTGAGATTGAGTGAGTGACCGAGTGAGAGAATGAGTGAATGAATGTCTGAGTGAGTGAGTGACTGAGAGTGAGTGAATGATGAGTGAGAGTGAGGGAAGGAGTGAGTGACTGAGTGAGTGAGAGAGAGTGACTGAGCGTGAGTGTGACTGAGTGAGAGTGAGAGAGTGAGTGAATGAGTGTGTGAGAGAGAGTGACTGAGTGAGTGAATGAGTGTGAGTGAGTGACTGAGTGAGAGTGAGAGAATGAGTGAGTGAGAGTCAGTGAGTGAGTGAGTGAGAGTGAGAGTGAGTGAGAGTGAGTGAGTGTGTGAGAGAGAGAATGAATATGAGTGAGTGAGTGACTGAGTGAGAGTGAGAGAGTGACTGAGTGAGAATGAGAGAATGAGTGAGTGACTGAGTGTGTGAGTGAGTGAGTGTGTGAGAGAGAGTGACTGAGTGAGTGACTGAGTGAGAATGAGAGAATGAGTGAGTGACTGAGAGTGAGAGACTGAGTGAGTGTGTGAGAGAGAGTGACTGAGTGAGAGTGAGTGAGTGACTGAGTGAGAATGAGAGAATGAGTGAGTGACTGAGTGAGTGACTGAGTGTGTGAGTGAGTGAGTGACTGAGTGTGTGAGAGAGAGAGACTGAGTGAGAGTGAGAGTGTGAGTGAGTGACTGAATGAGTGAGTGACTGATTGAGTGTGAGTGAGAGTGATTGAGAGTGTGTGAGAGTGACTGAGTGAGAGTGAGTGACTGAGTGAGAGAATGAGTGAGAGTGAGTGAGTGACTGAGTGAGAGTGAGAGAATGCGTGAATGACTGAGAAAGAGAGACTGGTGTGTGAGAGTGAGTGTCTGAGAATGAGTGAGTGTGAGAATGAGTGAGTGACTGAGTGAGTGTGAGTGAGAGTGATTGAGAGTGTGTGAGAGTGACTGAGTGAGAGTAAGAGTGAGAGAGTGAGTGAGAGTGAGTGAGTGACTGAGTGAGAGTGAGAGAATGAGTGAATGACTGAGAAAGAGAGACTGGTGTGTGAGAGTGAGTGACTGAGAATGAGAGAGTGAGTGTGAGAATGAGTGAGTGACTGAGTGAGAGTGACTGAGTGAGAGTGAGAGAATGT
Organism: Isurus oxyrinchus; assembly: GCA_026770705.1. Classification (NCBI taxonomy): domain Eukaryota; kingdom Metazoa; phylum Chordata; class Chondrichthyes; order Lamniformes; family Lamnidae; genus Isurus; species Isurus oxyrinchus. The sequence goes on along the minus strand of JANJGN010001409.1, from coordinate 41,244 downwards.
GTGAATGACTGAGTGACTGAGTGACTGAGTGAGTGTGAGAGTGACAGTGAGAGTGAGAGTGAGTGACTGAATGAGAGTGAGAGTGAGTGTGAGTGAATGACTGAGTGAGTGAGTGACTGAGTGAGAGTGAGAGAATGAGTGTGTGACTGAGTGAGTGAGTGACTGAGTGAGTGAGTGACTGAGTGTGTGAGAGAGAGTGTCTGAGTGAGAGTGAGAGTGAGTGAGTGACTGAGTGAGAGAGGGAGAATGAGAGAATGCTGAGTGAGTGACTGAGTGAGAGTGAGTGAGTGACTGAGTGAGCATGAGAGAGTGAGTGAGTGAGAGTGAGTGTGTGACTGAATGAAAGTGAGAGAATGAGTGATTGAGAGTGAGTGAGTGACTGAGTGAGAGTGAGTGAGTGACTGAGTGAAAGTGAGAGTGAGTGACTGAGTGAGAGTGAGAGAATGAGTGAGTGACTGAGTGTGTGAGAGAGTGTGGCTGAGTGAGAGTGAGTGAGTGACTGAGTGAGAGAATGAGTGAGTGAGAGAGATTGAGTGACTGAGTGAGAGTGACTGAGTGAGAGTGACTGAGTGAGAGTGATTGAGTGAGAGTGAGAGAGTGAGTGAGAGTGACTGAGAGTGACTGAGTGACTGAGTGAGAGTGAGAGTATGAGTGAATGACTGAGTGAGTGAGTAACTGAGTGTGTGAGAGAGAGTGACTGAGTGAGAGTGAGTGACTGAGTGAGAGAGAATGAGTGAATGACTGAGTGACTGAGTGAGAGTGAGAGAATGAGGGAGTGACTGAGTGAGAGAGAGAATGAGTGAGTGACTGAGTGAGATAGTGACTGTGTGAGAGAGTGACTGAGAGTGAGTGAATGACTGAGTGAGTGAATGACTGAGTGAGTGAATGAATGAGTGAGTGAGTGACTGAGTGAGAGTGAGAGAGAGTGACTGAGTGAGAGAGAGAGTGAGAGTGAGAGAGTGAGAGTGACTGACTGAGAGTGACTTTGTGAATGACTGAGTGAGTGAGTGTGACAGAGTGACTGATTTAGAGTGAGTGACTGAGTGCGTGAGAGTGACTGAGTGAAAGTGAGAGAATGAGTGTGTGACGGAGTGAGTGAGAGTGAGTGACTGAGTGAGAGTGAGAGTGACTGAGTGACTGAGAGAGAATGAGTGAATGACTGAGTGAGCGAGTGACTCAGTGAGAGTGAGCGAGTGAGTGACTGAGAGTGAGAGAATGACTGAGTGAGAGTGAGAGAGTGAGTGAGTGTCTGAGTGAGTGTGAGAGAATGAGTGAGTGAGAGAGAAAATGAGTGAGTGACTGAGTGATAGTGAGCGAATGATGAATGACTGAGTGACTGAGTGAGAGTGAAAGAGTGTGACTGAGTGAGAGTGAGAGTGACTGAGTGAGAGTGAGAGGATGAGTGAATGACTGAGTGAGTGAGTAACTGAGTGTGTGAGAGAAAGTGAGTGAGAGTGAGAGAGAGTGACTGAGTGAGAGTGACAGAGAGTGAGGGAGAGTGAGAGAGAGTGAGTGAGAGTGAGAGAATGAGTGAATGTCTGAGTGAGTAACTGAGAGTGTGAGAGAGAGTGACTGAGTGAGAGTGAGAGAGTGAGTGACTGAGTGAGTGAGTCTTTGAGAGAGAGTGACAGAGTGAGAGTGAGTGAGTGACTGGGTGAGAAGAGAGGGAATGAGTGAATGACTGAGTAAGAGTGAGAGAATGAGTGAGTGACCGAGTGAGTGAGTGACTGAGTGTATGAGAGAGAATGAATGTGTGACTAAGTGAGAGTGAGAGAATGAGTCAATGACTGAGTGAGTGACTGAGTGTGTGAGAGAGTGACTGAGTGAGAGTGAGTGAGTGAGAGTGAGAGAATGAGTGAATGACTGACTGAGAGTGAGAGAGTGAGAGAGTGAGTGAGTCATTGAGTGAGCGAGTGAGAGACTGAATGAGAGTGAGAGAGTGAGTGAGAGTGAGTGACTGAGTGAGATTGAGAGAGTGAATGACTGAGTGAGAGTGAGAGGATAAGTGAATGACTGACTGAGAGTGAGAGAGTGAGTGACTGAGTGAGTGACTGAGTGAGAGAGAGTGACTGAGTGAGCGTAAGAGAGTGAGTGAGTGAGAGTGAGTGTGTGCCTGAGTGAGAGTGAGAGAAGGAGTGATTGACTGACTGAGTGAGTGACTGAGTGAGAGTGAGAGAATGAGTGAATGACTGAGAAAGAGTGACTGATTGTGTGAGAGAGAGAGTGACTGAGTAATAGTGACAGAATGAGTGAATGACTGAGTGAGTGAATGACTGAGTGAGTGAGTGACTGGGTGAGTGTGAGTGACTGAGTGAGAGTGAGTGACTGAGTGAGAGTGAGTGACTGATTGACTGAGAGTGAGAGTGAGAGTGAGTGAGAGTGAGTGAATGACTGAGCGAGTGACTGAATTTGAGAATGAGTGAATGACTGAGAAAGAGTGACTGATTGTGTGAGAGAGAGTGACCGAGTGATAGTGAGAGAATGAGTGAATGACTGAGTGACTGGGTGAGTGTGAGAGTGACTGAGTGAGAGTGATATTGAGAGAGAGAGAGAGAGTGATTAAGAGTGAATGAATGACTGAGTGAGTGACCGAGTTTGAGAATGAGTGAATGACTGACTGAAAGTGAGAGAGTGAGTGAGTGACTGAGTGAGTGACTGAGTGAGTGAGTGACTGAGTGTGTGAGAGGGTGTGACTGAGTGAGAGTGAGAGTGAGTGAGTGACTGAGTGAGAGTGAATGAGTGAGTGAGAGTGAGAGTGAGAGTGAGAGAATGAGTGAGTGAGAGTGAGGGCATGAGTAATGACTGAGAAAGAGTGACAGATTGTGTGAGAGAGAGTGACTGAGTGAGAGTGAGAGAATGAGTATATGACTGAGTGAGTGAGAGACTGAGTGAGTGAGAGTGAGTGACTGAATGAGAGTGAGTGAGTGAGTGACTGAGTGAGAGAATGAGTGAATGACTGAGTGAGTGAGTGACTGAGTGCCTGAGAGAGAGTGACTGAGTGAGAGTGAGTGAGTGAATGACTGATTGAGTGAGTGACTGAGGTTGTGAGAGAGAGTGACTGAGTGAGAGTGAGTGAGTGACTGAGTGAGAGAGAGAGAATGAGTAAATGCTAAGTGAGTGAGTGACTGAGTGTGTGAGAGAGTGACTGAGAGAGTGAGTGACTGAGTGAGCATAAGGGAGTGAGTGAGTGAGAGTGAGAGTGTGACTGAGTGAGAGTGAGAGAATGAGTGAATGACTGAGTGAGTGAGTGACTGAGTGAGAGAGAGTGTCTCAGTGAGAGTGAGTGAGTGACTGAGTGAGAGTGAGAGAATGAGTGAGTGAGCATGAGTGAGTGACTGAGTGAGAGTGAGAGAGTGAGTGATTGAGTGAGAATGAGAGAATGAGTGAATGACTGAGTGAGTGAGTAACTGAGTGTGTGAGAGTGACTGAGTGAGAGTGAGAGAGTGAGTGAGTGAGCATGAGTGAGTGACTGAGTGAGAGTGAGAGAGTGAGTGATTGAGTGAGAATGAGAGAATGAGTGAATGACTGAGTGAGTGAGTAACTGAGTGTGTGAGAGTGACTGAGTGAGAGAGTGAATGACTGAGTGAGGGAATGACTGAGTGAGAGTGAGAGAATGAGTGAATGACTGACTGAGAGTGAGAGAGTGAGTGAGAGAGAATGAGTGAGTGACTGAGTGAGAGAGTGAGAGTGCGTGACTGACTGAGTGAGTGACTGAGTGTGTGAGAGAGAGTGACTAAGTGAGAGTGAGTGAGTGACTGAGTGAGAGAGAATGAGTGAATGACTGAGTGAGTGAGTGTGAGAGAGAGTGACTGAGAGTGAGTGATTGACTGAGTGAGAGTGAGAGAGAGTGACTGAGTGAGAGTGAGTGATTGACTGAGTGACTGAGAGAGAGTGACTGAGTGAATGACTGAGTAAGTGAGTGAGTGAAGTGAGAGAGTGACTGATTGAGAGTGAATCAGTGACTGAGTGTTTGAGAGTGACTGAATGTGTGACTGAGTGAGTGAGTAACTGAGTGAGTGAGAATGAGTGACTGAGTGAGAGTGAGAGAGTGACTGAGTGACTGAATGAGAGTGAGAGAATGTGTGTGAGAGTGAGTGAGAGTGACTGAGTGAGAGTGAGAGAGTGAGTGAGTAACTGAGTGAGTGAGAATGAGTGACTGAGTGAGAGTGAGAGAGTGACTGAGTGACTGAATGAGAGTGAGAGAATGTGTGTGAGAGTGAGAGAGTGAGTGAGAGTGACTGAGTGAGAGTGAGAGAGTGAGTGAGTGAGAGTGAGAAAATGAGTGAATGACTGAGTGAGTGACTGAATGTACAAGAGTTAGTGACTGAGAGAGTGAGAGTTACTGAGAGAGAGTGACTGAGAGAGAGAGTGACTAAGTGTGCAAGAGAGAATGAGTGAGTGTGACTGAGTGAGAGTGAGAGAATGAATGAATGACTGAGTGAGTGATTGACTGAGTGTGTGAGAGAAAGTGAGTGAGTGAAAGTGAATGAGTGAGAGTGAGAGAATGAGTGAGTGAGAGAATGAGTGAGTGACTGAGTGAGTGAGTGACTGAGTGAGTGAGTGACTGAGTGAGTGAGTGAGTGACTGGCTGAGAGTGACAGAGTGAGTGAGAGTGAGTGAGTGACTGAGTGAGAGTGAGAGAATGAGGGAATGACTGAGTGAGTGAGTGGCTGAGTGAGAGTGAGAGAATGAGTGAATGACTGAATGAGTGATTGAGTGAGAGTGAGTGACTGAGTGAATGAGAGAGAGTGACTGAGTGAGAGTGAATGAGTGAATGACTGAGTGAGTGAGTGACTGTGTGAGAGAGTGTGACTGAGTGAGAGAATGAGTGAATGACTGAGTGACTGAGTGTATGAGAGTGAGTGACTGAGAGAGTGAGAGTGACTGAGAGAGAGTGAGTGACTGAATGTGCGAGAGAGAATGAGTGAGAGATTGTGACTGAGTGAGAGTGAGAGAATGATTGAATGACTGAGTGAGTGGGTGACAGAGTGTGTGAGAGAGTGTGACTGAGTTAGAGTGAGAGTGAGTGAGTGACTGAGTGAGAGTGAGAGTGAGCGAGTGACTGAGTGTGTGAGAGAGAGTGACTGAGTGAGAGTGAGAGAGTGGGTGAGTGACTGAGTGAGAGTGAGTGAGTGACTGTGTGTGAGAGAGTGACTGAGTGAGAGTGAGAGAGTGAGTGAGTGACTGAGTGAGAGTGAGTGAGTGACTGAGTGTGTGAGAGATAGTGACTGAGTGAGATTGAGAGAGTGAGTGAGTGACTGAGTGAGAGTGAGTGACTGACTGAGTGAGAGTGAGAGAATGAGTGAATGACTGAGAAAGAGAGACTGGTGTGTGAGAGTGAGTGACTGAGAATGAGAGAGTGAGTGTGAGAATGAGTGAGTGACTGAGTGAGAGTGACTGAGTGAGAGTGAGAGAATGTGTGAATGACTGAGTGACTGAGTGAGTGTGAGAGTGACAGTGAGAGTGAGAGTGAGTGACTGAATGAGAGTGAGAGTGAGTGTGAGTGAATGACTGAGTGAGTGAGTGACTGAGTGAGAGTGAGAGAATGAGTGTGTGACTGATTGAGTGAGTGACTGAGTGAGTGAGTGACTGAGTGTGTGAGAGAGAGTGTCTGAGTGAGAGTGAGAGTGAGTGAGTGACTGAGTGAGAGAGGGAGAATGAGAGAATGCTGAGTGAGTGACTGAGTGAGAGTGAGTGAGTGACTGAGTGAGCATGAGAGAGTGAGTGAGTGAGAGTGAGTGTGTGACTGAATGAAAGTGAGAGAATGAGTGATTGAGAGTGAGTGAGTGACTGAGTGAGAGTGAGTGAGTGACTGAGTGAAAGTGAGAGTGAGTGACTGAGTGAGAGTGAGAGAATGAGTGAGTGACTGAGTGTGTGAGAGAGTGTGGCTGAGTGAGAGTGAGTGAGTGACTGAGTGAGAGAATGAGTGAGTGAGAGAGATTGAGTGACTGAGTGAGAGTGACTGAGTGAGAGTGATTGAGTGAGAGTGAGAGAGTGAGTGAGAGAGACTGAGAGTGACTGAGTGACTGAGTGAGAGTGAGAGTATGAGTGAATGACTGAGTGAGTGAGTAACTGAGTGTGTGAGAGAGAGTGACTGAGTGAGAGTGAGTGACTGAGTGAGAGAGAATGAGTGAATGACTGAGTGACTGAGTGAGAGTGAGAGAATGAGGGAGTGACTGAGTGAGAGAGAGAATGAGTGAGTGACTGAGAGAGATAATGACTGTGTGAGAGAGTGACTGAGAGTGAGTGAATGACTGAGTGAGTGAATGACTGAGTGAGTGAATGACTGAGTGAGTGAATGAATGAGTGAGTGAGTGACTGAGTGAGAGTGAGAGAGAGTGACTGAGTGAGAGAGAGAGTGAGAGTGAGAGAGTGAGAGTGACTGACTGAGAGTGACTTTGTGAATGACTGAGTGAGTGAGTGTGACAGAGTGACTGATTGAGAGTGAGTGACTGAGTGCGTGAGAGTGACTGAGTGAAAGTGAGAGAATGAGTGTGTGACTGAGTGAGTGAGAGTGAGTGACTGAGTGAGAGTGAGAGTGACTGAGTGACTGAGAGAGAATGAGTGAATGACTGAGTGAGCGAGTGACTCAGTGAGAGTGAGCGAGTGAGTGACTGAGAGTGAGAGAATGACTGAGTGAGAGTGAGAGAGTGAGTGAGTGTCTGAGTGAGTGTGAGAGAATGAGTGAGTGAGAGAGAAAATGAGTGAGTGACTGAGTGATAGTGAGCGAATGATGAATGACTGAGTGACTGAGTGAGAGTGAAAGAGTGTGACTGAGTGAGAGTGAGAGTGACTGAGTGAGAGTGAGAGGATGAGTGAATGACTGAGTGAGTGAGTAACTGAGTGTGTGAGAGAAAGTGAGTGAGAGTGAGAGAGAGTGAGTGAGTGAGAGAGAGTGACAGAGAGTGAGGGAGAGTGAGAGAGAGTGAGTGAGAGTGAGAGAATGAGTGAATGTCTGAGTGAGTAACTGAGAGTGTGAGAGAGAGTGACTGAGTGAGAGTGAGAGAGTGAGTGACTGAGTGAGTGAGTGAGTCTTTGAGAGAGAGTGACAGAGTGAGAGTGAGTGAGTGACTGGGTGAGAAGAGAGGGAATGAGTGAATGACTGAGTAAGAGTGAGAGAATGAGTGAGTGACCGAGTGAGTGAGTGACTGAGTGTATGAGAGAGAATGAATGTGTGACTAAGTGAGAGTGAGAGAATGAGTCAATGACTGAGTGAGTGACTGAGTGTGTGAGAGAGTGACTGAGTGAGAGTGAGTGAGTGAGAGTGAGAGAATGAGTGAATGACTGACTGAGAGTGAGAGAGTGAGTGAGTCATTGAGTGAGCGAGTGAGAGACTGAATGAGAGTGAGTGAGTGAGAGTGAGTGACTGAGTGAGAGTGAGAGAGTGAATGACTGAGTGAGAGTGAGAGGATAAGTGAATGACTGACTGAGAGTGAGAGAGTGAGTGACTGAGTGAGTGACTGAGTGAGAGAGAGTGACTGAGTGAGCGTAAGAGAGTGAGTGAGTGAGAGTGAGTGTGTGCCTGAGTGAGAGTGAGAGAATGAGTGAATGACTGAGAAAGAGTGACTGATTGTGTGAGAGAGAGAGTGACTGAGTAATAGTGAGAGAATGAGTGAATGACTGAGTGAGTGAATGACTGAGTGAGTGAGTGACTGGGTGAGTGTGAGTGACTGAGTGAGAGTGAGTGACTGAGTGAGAGTGAGTGACTGACTGACTGAGAGTGAGAGTGAGAGTGAGAGTGAGTGACTGACTGAGAGTGAGAGTGAGAGTGAGAGTGAGTGAGAGTGAGTGAATGACTGAGCGAGTGACTGAATTTGAGAATGAGTGAATGACTGAGAAAGAGTGACTGATTGTGTGAGAGAGAGTGACCGAGTGATAGTGAGAGAATGAGTGAATGACTGAGTGACTGGGTGAGTGTGAGAGTGACTGAGTGAGAGTGATATTCAGAGAGTGAGAGTGAGAGTGAGTAAGAGTGAATGAATGACTGAGTGAGTGACCGAGTTTGAGAATGAGTGAATGACTGACTGAGAGTGAGAGAGTGAGTGAGTGACTGAGTGAGTGACTGAGTGAGTGAGTGACTGAGTGTGTGAGAGGGTGTGACTGAGTGAGAGTGAGAGTGAGTGAGTGACTGAGTGAGAGTGAATGAGTGAGTGAGAGTGAGAGAGTGAGAGTGAGAGAATGAGTGAGTGAGAGTGAGGGAATGAGTAATGACTGAGAAAGAGTGACAGATTGTGTGAGAGAGAGTGACTGAGTGAGAGTGAGAGAATGAGTATATGACTGAGTAAGTGAGAGACTGAGTGAGTGAGAGTGAGTGACTGAATGAGACTGAGTGAGTGAGTGACTGAGTGAGAGAATGAGTGAATGACTGAGTGAGTGAGTGACTGAGTGCCTGAGAGAGAGTGACTGAGTGAGAGTGAGTGAGTGAATGACTGAGTGAGTGAGTGACTGAGGTTGTGAGAGAGAGTGACTGAGTGAGAGTGAGTGAGTGACTGAGTGAGAGAGAGAGAATGAGTAAATGCTAAGTGAGTGAGTGACTGAGTGTGTGACAGAGTGACTGAGAGAGTGAGTGACTGAGTGAGCGTAAGGGAGTGAGTGAGTGAGAGTGAGAGTGAGAGTGTGACTGAGTGAGAGTGAGAGAATGAGTGAATGACTGAGTGAGTGAGTGACTGAGTGTCTGAGAGAGAGTGTCTCAGTGAGAGTGAGTGAGTGACTGAGTTAGAGTGAGAGAATGAGTGAGTGAGCATGAGTGAGTGACTGAGTGAGAGTGAGAGAGTGAGTGATTGAGTGAGAATGAGAGAATGAGTGAATGACTGAGTGAGTGAGTAACTGAGTGTGTGAGAGTGACTGAGTGAGAGAGTGAATGACTGAGTGAGGGAATGACTGAGTGAGAGTGAGAGAATGAGTGAATGACTGACTGAGAGTGAGAGAGTGAGTGAGAGAGAATGAGTGAGTGACTGAGTGAGAGAGTGAGAGTGCGTGACTGACTGAGTGAGTGAATGAGTGTGTGAGAGAGAGTGACTAAGTGAGAGTGAGTGAGTGACTGAGTGAGAGAGAGAGAATGAGTGAATGACTGAGTGAGTGAGTGTGAGAGAGAGTGACTGAGAGTGAGTGATTGACTGAGTGAGAGTGAGAGAGAGTGACTGAGTGAGAGTGAGTGATTGACTGAGTGACTGAGAGAGAGTGACTGAGTGAATGACTGAGTAAGTGAGTGAGTGAAGTGAGAGAGTGACTGATTGAGAGTGAATCAGTGACTGAGTGTTTGAGAGTGACTGAATGTGTGACTGACTGAGTGAGTAACTGAGTGAGTGAGAATGAGTGACTGAGTGAGAGTGAGAGAGTGACTGAGTGACTGAATGAGAGTGAGAGAATGTGTGTGAGAGTGAGTGAGAGTGACTGAGTGAGAGTGAGAGAGTGAGTGAGTGAGAGTGAGAAAATGAGTGAATGACTGAGTGAGTGACTGAATGTACAAGAGTTAGTGACTGAGAGAGTGAGAGTTACTGAGAGAGAGTGACTGAGAGAGAGAGTGACTAAGTGTGCAAGAGAGAATGAGTGAGTGTGACTGAGTGAGAGTGAGAGAATGAATGAATGACTGAGTGAGTGATTGACTGAGTGTGTGAGAGAAAGTGAGTGAGTGAAAGTGAATGAGTGAGAGTGAGAGAATGAGTGAGTGAGAGAATGAGTGAGTGACTGAGTGAGTGAGTGACTGAGTGAGTGAGTGAGTGACTGACTGAGAGTGACAGAGTGAGTGAGAGTGAGTGAGTGACTGAGTGAGAGTGAGAGAATGAGGGAATGACTGAGTGAGTGAGTGGCTGAGTGAGAGTGAGAGAATGAGTGAATGACTGAATGAGTGATTGAGTGAGAGTGAGTGACTGAGTGAATGAGAGAGAGTGACTGAGTGAGAGTGAATGAGTGAATGACTGAGTGAGTGAGTGACTGTGTGAGAGAGTGTGACTGAGTGAGAGAATGAGTGAATGACTGAGTGACTGAGTGTATGAGAGTGAGTGACTGAGAGAGTGAGAGTGACTGAGAGAGAGTGAGTGACTGAATGTGCGAGAGAGAATGAGTGAGAGATTGTGACTGAGTGAGAGTGAGAGAATGATTGAATGACTGAGTGAGTGGGTGACAGAGTGTGTGAGAGAGTGTGACTGAGTTAGAGTGAGAGTGAGTGAGTGACTGAGTGAGAGTGAGAGTGAGCGAGTGACTGAGTGTGTGAGAGAGAGTGACTGAGTGAGAGTGAGAGAGTGGGTGAGTGACTGAGTGAGAGTGAGTGAGTGACTGTGTGTGAGAGAGTGACTGAGTGAGAGTGAGAGAGTGAGTGAGTGACTGAGTGAGAGTGAGTGAGTGACTGAGTGTGTGAGAGATAGTGACTGAGTGAGATTGAGAGAGTGAGTGAGTGACTGAGTGAGAGTGAGTGACTGACTGATTGTGTGAGAGATAGTGACTGAGTGAGATTGAGAGAGTGAGTGAGTGACTGAGTGAGAGTGAGTGAGTGACTGAGTGAGAGTGAGAGAATGAGTGAATGACTGAGAAAGAGAGACTGGTGTGTGAGAGTGAGTGACTGAGAATGAGAGAGTGAGTGTGAGAATGAGTGAGTGACTGAGTGAGAGTGACTGAGTGAGAGTGAGAGAATGTGTGAATGACTGAGTGACTGAGTGAGTGTGAGAGTGACAGTGAGAGTGAGAGTGAGTGACTGAATGAGAGTGAGAGTGAGTGTGAGTGAATGACTGAGTGAGTGAGTGACTGAGTGAGAGTGAGAGAATGAGTGTGTGACTGATTGAGTGAGTGACTGAGTGAGTGAGTGACTGAGTGTGTGAGAGAGAGTGTCTGAGTGAGAGTGAGAGTGAGTGAGTGACTGAGTGAGAGAGGGAGAATGAGAGAATGCTGAGTGAGTGACTGAGTGAGAGTGAGTGAGTGACTGAGTGAGCATGAGAGAGTGAGTGAGTGAGAGTGAGTGTGTGACTGAATGAAAGTGAGAGAATGAGTGATTGAGAGTGAGTGAGTGACTGAGTGAGAGTGAGTGAGTGACTGAGTGAAAGTGAGAGTGAGTGACTGAGTGAGAGTGAGAGAATGAGTGAGTGACTGAGTGTGTGAGAGAGTGTGGCTGAGTGAGAGTGAGTGAGTGACTGAGTGAGAGTGACTGAGTGAGAGTGATTGAGTGAGAGTGAGAGAGTGAGTGAGAGAGACTGAGAGTGACTGAGTGACTGAGTGAGAGTGAGAGTATGAGTGAATGACTGAGTGAGTGAGTAACTGAGTGTGTGAGAGAGAGTGACTGAGTGAGAGTGAGTGACTGAGTGAGAGAGAATGAGTGAATGACTGAGTGACTGAGTGAGAGTGAGAGAATGAGGGAGTGACTGAGTGAGAGAGAGAATGAGTGAGTGACTGAGAGAGATAATGACTGTGTGAGAGAGTGACTGAGAGTGAGTGAATGACTGAGTGAGTGAATGACTGAGTGAGTGAATGAATGAGTGAGTGAGTGACTGAGTGAGAGTGAGAGAGAGTGACTGAGTGAGAGAGAGAGTGAGAGTGAGAGAGTGAGAGTGACTGACTGAGAGTGACTTTGTGAATGACTGAGTGAGTGAGTGTGAGAGAGTGACTGATTGAGAGTGAGTGACTGAGTGCGTGAGAGTGACTGAGTGAAAGTGAGAGAATGAGTGTGTGACTGAGTGAGTGAGAGTGAGTGACTGAGTGAGAGTGAGAGTGACTGAGTGACTGAGAGAGAATGAGTGAATGACTGAGTGAGCGAGTGACTCAGTGAGAGTGAGCGAGTGAGTGACTGAGAGTGAGAGAATGACTGAGTGAGAGTGAGAGAGTGAGTGAGTGTCTGAGTGAGTGTGAGAGAATGAGTGAGTGAGAGAGAAAATGAGTGAGTGACTGAGTGATAGTGAGCGAATGATGAATGACTGAGTGACTGAGTGAGAGTGAAAGAGTGTGACTGTGTGAGAGTGAGAGTGACTGAGTGAGAGTGAGAGGATGAGTGAATGACTGAGTGAGTGAGTAACTGAGTGTGTGAGAGAAAGTGAGTGAGAGTGAGAGAGAGTGAGTGAGTGAGAGAGAGTGACAGAGAGTGAGGGAGAGTGAGAGAGAGTGAGTGAGAGTGAGAGAATGAGTGAATGTCTGAGTGAGTAACTGAGAGTGTGAGAGAGAGTGACTGAGTGAGAGTGAGAGAGTGAGTGACTGAGTGAGTGAGTGAGTCTTTGAGAGAGAGTGACAGAGTGAGAGTGAGTGAGTGACTGGGTGAGAAGAGAGGGAATGAGTGAATGACTGAGTAAGAGTGAGAGAATGAGTGAGTGACCGAGTGAGTGAGTGACTGAGTGTATGAGAGAGAATGAATGTGTGACTAAGTGAGAGTGAGAGAATGAGTCAATGACTGAGTGAGTGACTGAGTGTGTGAGAGAGTGACTGAGTGAGAGTGAGTGAGTGAGAGTGAGAGAATGAGTGAATGACTGACTGAGAGTGAGAGAGTGAGTGAGTCATTGAGTGAGCGAGTGAGAGACTGAATGAGAGTGAGTGAGTGAGAGTGAGTGACTGAGTGAGAGTGAGAGAGTGAATGACTGAGTGAGAGTGAGAGGATAAGTGAATGACTGACTGAGAGTGAGAGAGTGAGTGACTGAGTGAGTGACTGAGTGAGAGAGAGTGACTGAGTGAGCGTAAGAGAGTGAGTGAGTGAGAGTGAGTGTGTGCCTGAGTGAGAGTGAGAGAATGAGTGAATGACTGAGAAAGAGTGACTGATTGTGTGAGAGAGAGAGTGACTGAGTAATAGTGAGAGAATGAGTGAATGACTGAGTGAGTGAATGACTGAGTGAGTGAGTGACTGGGTGAGTGTGAGTGACTGAGTGAGAGTGAGTGACTGAGTGAGAGTGAGTGACTGACTGACTGAGAGTGAGAGTGAGAGTGAGTGACTGACTGAGAGTGAGAGTGAGAGTGAGAGTGAGTGAGAGTGAGTGAATGACTGAGCGAGTGACTGAATTTGAGAATGAGTGAATGACTGAGAAAGAGTGACTGATTGTGTGAGAGAGAGTGACCGAGTGATAGTGAGAGAATGAGTGAATGACTGAGTGACTGGGTGAGTGTGAGAGTGACTGAGTGAGAGTGATATTGAGAGAGTGAGAGTGAGAGTGAGTAAGAGTGAATGAATGACTGAGTGAGTGACCGAGTTTGAGAATGAGTGAATGACTGACTGAGAGTGAGAGAGTGAGTGAGTGACTGAGTGAGTGACTGAGTGAGTGAGTGACTGAGTGTGTGAGAGGGTGTGACTGAGTGAGAGTGAGAGTGAGTGAGTGACTGAGTGAGAGTGAATGAGTGAGTGAGAGTGAGAGAGTGAGAGTGAGAGAATGAGTGAGTGAGAGTGAGGGAATGAGTAATGACTGAGAAAGAGTGACAGATTGTGTGAGAGAGAGTGACTGAGTGAGAGTGAGAGAATGAGTATATGACTGAGTGAGTGAGAGACTGAGTGAGTGAGAGTGAGTGACTGAATGAGAGTGAGTGAGTGAGTGACTGAGTGAGAGAATGAGTGAATGACTGAGTGAGTGAGTGACTGAGTGCCTGAGAGAGAGTGACTGAGTGAGAGTGAGTGAGTGAATGACTGAGTGAGTGAGTGACTGAGGTTGTGAGAGAGAGTGACTGAGTGAGTGTGAGTGAGTGACTGAGTGAGAGAGAGAGAATGAGTAAATGCTAAGTGAGTGAGTGACTGAGTGTGTGACAGAGTGACTGAGAGAGTGAGTGACTGAGTGAGCGTAAGGGAGTGAGTGAGTGAGAGTGAGAGTGAGAGTGTGACTGAGTGAGAGTGAGAGAATGAGTGAATGACTGAGTGAGTGAGTGACTGAGTGTCTGAGAGAGAGTGTCTCAGTGAGAGTGAGTGAGTGACTGAGTTAGAGTGAGAGAATGAGTGAGTGAGCATGAGTGAGTGACTGAGTGAGAGTGAGAGAGTGAGTGATTGAGTGAGAATGAGAGAATGAGTGAATGACTGAGTGAGTGAGTAACTGAGTGTGTGAGAGTGACTGAGTGAGAGAGTGAATGACTGAGTGAGGGAATGACTGAGTGAGAGTGAGAGAATGAGTGAATGACTGACTGAGAGTGAGAGAGTGAGTGAGAGAGAATGAGTGAGTGACTGAATGAGTGAGAATGAGTGACTGAGTGAGAGTGAGAGAGTGACTGAGTGACTGAATGAGAGTGAGAGAATGTGTGTGAGAGTGAGAGAGTGAGTGAGAGTGACTGAGTGAGAGTGAGAGAGTGAGTGAGTGAGAGTGAGAAAATGAGTGAATGACTGAGTGAGTGACTGAATGTACAAGAGTTAGTGACTGAGAGAGTGAGAGTTACTGAGAGAGAGTGACTGAGAGAGAGAGTGACTAAGTGTGCAAGAGAGAATGAGTGAGTGTGACTGAGTGAGAGTGAGAGAATGAATGAATGACTGAGTGAGTGAGTGACTGAGTGTGTGAGAGAAAGTGAGTGAGTGAAAGTGAGTGAGTGAGAGTGAGAGAATGAGTGAGTGAGAGAATGAGTGAGTGACTGAGTGAGTGAGTGACTGAGTGAGTGAGAGTGAGTGACTGACTGAGAGTGACAGAGTGAGTGAGTGAGTGACTGAGTGAGAGTGAGAGAATGAGGGAATGACTGAGTGAGTGAGTGGCTGAGTGAGAGTGAGAGAATGAGTGAATGACTGAGTGAGTGATTGAGTGAGAGTGAGAGTGAGTGACTGAGTGAATGAGAGAGAGTGACTGAGTGAGAGTGAATGAGTGAATGACTGAGTGAGTGAGTGACTGTGTGAGAGAGTGTGACTGAGTGAGAGAATGAGTGAATGACTGAGTGACTGAGTGTATGAGAGTGAGTGACTGAGAGAGTGAGAGTGACTGAGAGACAGTGAGTGACTGAATGTGCGAGAGAGAATGAGTGAGAGATTGTGACTGAGTGAGAGTGAGAGAATGATTGAATGACTGAGTGAGTGGGTGACAGAGTGTGTGAGAGAGTGTGACTGAGTTAGAGTGAGAGTGAGTGAGTGACTGAGTGAGAGTGAGCGAGTGACTGAGTGTGTGAGAGAGAGTGACTGAGTGAGAGTGAGAGAGTGGGTGAGTGACTGAGTGAGAGTGAGTGAGTGACTGTGTGTGAGAGAGTGACTGAGTGAGAGTGAGAGAGTGAGTGAGTGACTGAGTGAGAGTGAGTGAGTGACTGAGTGTGTGAGAGATAGTGACTGAGTGAGATTGAGAGAGTGAGTGAGTGACTGAGTGAGAGTGAGTGAGTGACTGATTGTGTGAGAGATAGTGACTGAGTGAGATTGAGAGAGTGAGTGAGTGACTGAGTGAGAGTGAGTGAGTGACTGATTGTGAGAGAGAGTGACTGAGTGAGAGTGAGAAAGTGAGTGACTGAGAGTGAGTGAGTGACTGAGTGTTTGAGAGAGAGTAACTGAGTGAGAGTGAGAGAGTGAGTGACTGAGTGAGAGTGAGTGAGTGAGTGAATGACTGAGTGAGTGGGTGACTGAGTGTGTGAGAGAGAGTGACTGAGTGAGAGTGACTGAGTGACTGAGTGAGAGAGAAAATGAGTGAATGACTGAGTGAGTGACTGAGAGTGAGTGAATGACGAGTGAGAGTGAGGGAAGGAGTGAGTGAGTGACTGAGTGAGAGAGAGAGAATGAGTAAATGCTAAGTGAGTGAGTGACTGAGTGTGTGAGAGAGTGACTGAGAGAGTGAGTGACTGAGTGAGCGTAAGGGAGTGAGTGAGTGAGAGTGAGAGTGAGAGTGTGACTGAGTGAGAGAATGAGTGAATGACTGAGTGAGTGAGTGACTGAGTGTCTGAGAGAGAGTGTCTCAGTGAGAGTGAGTGAGTGACTGAGTGAGAGTGAGAGAATGAGTGAGTGACTGAGTGAGAGTGAGAGAGAGTGATTGAGTGAGAATGAGAGAATGAGTGAATGACTGAGTGAGTGAGTAACTGAGTGTGTGAGAGTGACTGAGTGAGAGAGTGAATGACTGAGTGAGGGAATGACTGAGTGAGAGTGAGAGAATGAGTGAATGACTGACTGAGAGTGAGAGAGTGAGTGAGAGAGAATGAGTGAGTGACTGAGTGAGAGAATGAGAGTGCGTGACTGACTGAGTGAGTGACTGAGTGTGTGAGAGAGAGTGACTAAGTGAGAGTGAGTGAGTGACTGAGTGAGAGAGAGAGAATGAGTGAATGACTGAGTGAGTGAGTGTGAGAGAGAGTGACTGAGAGTGAGTGATTGACTGAGTGAGAGTGAGAGAGAGTGACTGAGTGAGAGTGAGAGTGAGTGATTGACTGAGTGACTGAGAGAGAGTGACTGAGTGAATGACTGAGTAAGTGAGTGAGTGAAGTGAGAGAGTGACTGATTGAGAGTGAATCAGTGACTGAGTGTTTGAGAGTGACTGAATGTGTGACTGAGTGAGTGAGTGAGAATGAGTGACTGAGTGAGAGTGAGAGAGTGACTGAGTGACTGAATGAGAGTGAGAGAATGTGTGTGAGAGTGAGTGAGAGTGACTGAGTGAGAGTGAGAGAGTGAGTGAGTAACTGAGTGAGTGAGAATGAGTGACTGAGTGAGAGTGAGAGAGTGACTGAGTGACTGAATGAGAGTGAGAGAATGTGTGTGAGAGTGAGAGAGTGAGTGAGAGTGACTGAGTGAGAGTGAGAGAGTGAGTGAGTGAGAGTGAGAAAATGAGTGAATGACTGAGTGAGTGACTGAATGTACAAGAGTTAGTGACTGAGAGAGTGAGAGTTACTGAGAGAGAGTGACTGAGAGAGAGAGTGACTAAGTGTGCAAGAGAGAATGAGTGAGTGTGACTGAGTGAGAGTGAGAGAATGAATGAATGACTGAGTGAGTGAGTGACTGAGTGTGTGAGAGAAAGTGAGTGAGTGAAAGTGAGTGAGTGAGAGTGAGAGAATGAGTGAGTGAGAGAATGAGTGAGTGACTGAGTGAGTGAGTGACTGAGTGAGTGAGAGTGAGTGACTGACTGAGAGTGACAGAGTGAGTGAGTGAGTGAGTGACTGAGTGAGAGTGAGAGAATGAGGGAATGACTGATTGAGTGAGTGGCTGAGTGAGAGTGAGAGAATGAGTGAATGACTGAGTGAGTGATTGAGTGAGAGTGAGAGTGAGTGACTGAGTGAATGAGAGAGAGTGACTGAGTGAGAGTGAATGAGTGAATGACTGAGTGAGTGAGTGACTGTGTGAGAGAGTGTGACTGAGTGAGAGAATGAGTGAATGACTGAGTGACTGAGTGTATGAGAGTGAGTGACTGAGAGAGTGAGAGTGACTGAGAGACAGTGAGTGACTGAATGTGCGAGAGAGAATGAGTGAGAGATTGTGACTGAGTGAGAGTGAGAGAATGATTGAATGACTGAGTGAGTGGGTGACAGAGTGTGTGAGAGAGTGTGACTGAGTTAGAGTGAGAGTGAGTGAGTGACTGAGTGAGAGTGAGAGTGAGCGAGTGACTGAGTGTGTGAGAGAGAGTGACTGAGTGAGAGTGAGAGAGTGGGTGAGTGACTGAGTGAGAGTGAGTGAGTGACTGTGTGTGAGAGAGTGACTGCGTGAGAGTGAGAGAGTGAGTGAGTGACTGAGTGAGAGTGAGTGAGTGACTGAGTGTGTGAGAGATAGTGACTGAGTGAGATTGAGAGAGTGAGTGAGTGACTGAGCGAGAGTGAGTGACTGACTGATTGTGTGAGAGATAGTGACTGAGTGAGATTGAGAGAGTGAGTGAGTGACTGAGTGAGAGTGAGTGAGTGACTGATTGTGAGAGAGAGTGACTGAGTGAGAGTGAGAAAGTGAGTGACTGAGAGTGAGTGAGTGACTGAGTGTTTGAGAGAGAGTGACTGAGTGAGAGTGAGAGAGTGAGTGACTGAGTGAGAGTGAGTGAGTGAGTGAATGACTGAGTGAGTGGGTGACTGAGTGTGTGAGAGAGAGTGACTGAGTGAGAGTGACTGAGTGACTGAGTGAGAGAGAAAATGAGTGAATGACTGAGTGAGTGACTGAGAGTGAGTGAATGACGAGTGAGAGTGAGGGAAGGAGTGAGTGACTGACTGAGTGAGTGAGAGAGAGTGACTGAGAGTGAGAGTGTGATTGAGTGAGAGTGTGAGAGTGATTGACAGACAGAGAGAGAGTGAGTGTGAGAGAGGCAAGCTGTATCTGGGAGACTCTCAGCCCCTTTAAGAACTGTCTCTCTGACATGAGTGAGTGAGTGAGAGCGTGACAGACAGAGAGAGAGAGTGAGTGTGAGAGAGGAAAGCTGTAGCTGCCCCTTTAAGAACTGCCTCCCTGACATGAGTGAGTGAGAGAGTGAGTGACAGACAGAGAGAGATAGTGTGAGAGTGAGTGACAGACTGAGAGAGAGGGAGTGAGAGAATGAGACAGAAAGAGTGAGAGAGACAGACAGAGTGAGTGTGAGAGAGGCAAGCTGTATCTCTGCCCCTTTAAGGACCATTTCTCTGACATGAGAGAGTGAGAGATTGAGTGACAGACAGAGAGAGTGAGTGAGAGAGTGAGTGACAGACAGTGGGAGTGAGTGAGAGAGTGTGACAGACAGAGTGAGTGAGAGAGTGAGTGACAGACAGAGAGAGATAGTGTGAGAGTGAGTGACAGACTGAGAGAGAGGGAGTGAGAGAATGAGACAGAAAGAGTGAGAGAGACAGACAGAGTGAGTGTGAGAGAGGCAAGCTGTATCTCTGCCCCTTTAAGGACCATTTCTCTGACATGAGAGAGTGAGAGATTGAGTGACAGACAGACAGAGTGAGTGAGAGAGTGAGTGACAGACAGTGGGAGTGAGTGAGAGAGTGTGACAGACAGAGTGAGTGAGAGAGTGAGTGACAGACAGTGGGAGTGAGTGAGAGAGTGTGACAGACAGAGTGAGTGAGAGAGTGAGTGACAGACAGTGGGAGTGAGTGAGAGAGTGTGACAGACAGAGTGAGTGAGAGAGTGAGTGACAGACAGTGGGAGTGAGTGAGAGAGTGTGACAGACAGAGTGAGTGAGAGAGTGAGTGACAGAGGGAGTGAGTGAGAGAGTGTGACAGACAGAGTGAGTGAGAGAGTGTGTGACAGACAGAGAGAGAGAGAGAATGAGTGTGAGAGACAGAGAGAGAGAGAGAGAGAGAGAGTGAGTGTGAGAGAGGAAAGCTGTATCTGCCCCTTTAAGAACTGTCTCTCTGACATGAGTGAGTGAGAGAGACAGACAGAGAGAGAGTGTGAGAGTGAGTGAGTGACAGACAAAGAGAGAGAGAGAGAGTGAGTGTGAGAGAGGAAAGCTGTATCTGCCCCTTTAAGAACCGCCTCTCTGACATGAGAGAGTGAGTGACAGACAGAGAGCGAGTGAGAGTGAGTGAGTGAGAGAGACAGAGAGCGAGAGAGAGAGAGTGTGATAGAGGAAATCTGTATCTTGGAGCCTCTCTTCTCCTTTAAGAACTGTCTCTCTGACATGAGAGAGTGAGAGAGTGAGTGATAGACAGAGAGAGAGAGAATGAGTGTGAGAGACAGAGAGAGAGAGAGGGTGAGTGTTAGAGAGGAAAGCTGTATCTACCCCTTTAAGAACCGCCTCTCTGACATGAGTGAGTGAGAGAGTGAGTGACAGAGAGAGAGTGTGAGAGTGAGTGAGAGAGAGGAAAGCTGTATCTGCCCCTTTAAGAACTGCCTCTCTGACATTAGTGAGTGAGTGAGAGACAGAGAGAGTGTGAGAGTGAGTGAGAGAGAGAGAGAGAGTGAGTGTGCGAGAGACCGAGAGAGACATAGAGTGAGTGTGAGAGAGGAAAGCTGTATCTGCCCCTTTAAGAACTGCCTCTCTGACGTGAGTGACTGAGAGAGTGAGTGACAGAGAGACAGAGAGAGAGAGTGTGAGAGGAAAGCTGTATCTACCCCTTTAAGAACTACCTCCCTGACATGAGTGAGTGAGAGAGTGTGACAGACAGAGAGAGAGAGTGTGAGAGTGAGTGACAGAGAGACAGAGAGAGAGTGTGAGAGTGAGTGACAGAGAGACAGAGAGAGAGAGTGTGAGAGTGAGTGACAGATAGAGTGAGTGAGAGAGTGTGACAGAGAGTATGAGAGTGAGTGAGAGAGACAGAGAGAGAGAGTGAGTTTGAGAGAAAAGCTGTATCTGCCCCTTTAAGAAACGTTTCTGTGACATGAGTGAGTGAGAGTGACAGAGAGAGTGTGTGAGAGTGAGTGAGAGAGACAGAGAGAGAGACTGAGCGTGAGAGAGGAAATCTGTATCTGCCCCTTTAAGAACTGCCACTCTGATATGAGAGAGTGAGAGAGTGACAGACAGTGAGAGAGAGTGTGAGAGGAAAGCTGTATCCGCCCCTTTAAGAACCGCCTCTCTGACATGAGTGAGTGAAAGAGTGAGTGACAGAGAGTGTGAGAGTGAGTGAGAGAGACAGAGAGTTAGTGTGAGAGAGGCAAGCTGTATCTTGGAGACTCTCAGCTCCTTTAAGAACTGTCTCTCTGACATTAGTGAGTGAGTGAGAGCGTGACAGACAGAGAGAGAGAGTGAGTGTGAGAGAGGAAAGCTGTAGCTGCCCCTTTAAGAACTGCCTCCCTGACATGAGTGAGTGAGAGAATGAGTGAATGACTGAGTGAGTGACTGAGAGTGAGTGAATGACGAGTGAGAGTGAGGGAAGGAGTGAGTGACTGACTGAGTGAGTGAGAGAGAGTGACTGAGAGTGAGAGTGTGACTGAGTGAGGGTGTGAGAGTGATTGACAGACAGAGAGAGAGTGAGTGTGAGAGAGGCAAGCTGTATCTTGGAGACTCTCAGCCCCTTTAAGAACGTCCTCCCTGACATGAGTGAGTGAGAGAGTGAGTGACTGAGTGCGAGTGAGTGAGTGAGTGAATGACTGAGTGAGTGGGTGACTGAGTGTGTGAGAGTGACTGAGTGAGAGTGACTGAGTGACTGAGTGAGAGAGAGAATGAGTGAATGACTGAGTGATTGAGTGACTGAGAATGAGTGAATGACGAGTGAGAGTGAGGGAAGGGGTGAGTGAGTGAGAGAGAGTGACTGAGAGTGAGAGTGTGACTGAGTGCGAGTGAGAGTGTGACTGAGTGAGAGTGAGAGAGTGATTGACAGAGAGAGAGTGAGAGTGAGAGAGTGAGTGAGTGACTGAGTGTGAGAGGGAGTGACTGAGTGAGAGTGAGAGAGTGAGTGACTGAGTGAGAGTGAGTGAGTGAGTGAATGACTGAGTGAGTGGGTGACTGAGTGTTTGAGAGAGAGTGACTGAGTGAGAGTGACTGAGTGACTGAGTGAGAGAGAGAATGAGTGAATGACTGAGTGAGTGAATGACAGAGTGAGTGAATGACGAGTGAGAGTGAGGGAAGGAGTGAGTGACTGACTGAGTGAGTGAGAGAGAGTGACTGAGAGTGAGAGTGTGACTGAGTGAGGGTGAGAGAGTGAGTGAGTGAATGAGTGTGTGAGAGAGAGTGACTGAGTGTGAGTGAGTGAATGACTGCGTGTGGGTGAGTGAGGGACTGAGTGAGAGTGAGAGAATGAGTGATTGAGAGTGAGTGAGTGACTGAGTGAGAGTCAGTGAGTGAGTGAGAGTGAGAGAGTGAGTGAGTGAGTGAGAGTGAGTGACTGAGTGAGAGTGAGAGTGACTGAGTGAGAGAATGAGTGAATGACTGAGTGAGCGAGTGACTCAGTGAGAGTGAGAGAGTGAGTGAGAGAGAGTGAGTGAGTGAGTGACTGAGTGAGTGTGAGAGAATGAGTGAGTGTGAGAGAATGAGTGAGTGAGAGAGAGAATGAGTGAGTGAGTGAGTGAGAGAGAGAATGAGTGAGTGACTGAGTGAGAGTGAGAGTGTGAGTGACTGAGTGAGAGTGAGAGAGTGTGACTGAGTGAGAGTGAGAGAGTGTGACTGAGTGAGAGTGAGAGAGTGTGACTGAGTGAGAGTGAGAGGATGAATGAATGACTGAGTGACTGAGTGAGAGTGAGAGAGTGTGACTGAGTGAGAGTGAGTGATTGAGTGAGAGAATGAGTGAATGACTGAGTGAGCGAGTGACTCAGTGAGAGTGAGAGAGTGAGTGAGAGAGAGTGAGTGAGTGAGTGACTGAGTGAGTGTGAGAGAATGAGTGAGTGAGAGAGAGAATGAGTGAGTGAGTGAGTGAGAGAGAGAATGAGTGAGTGACTGAGTGAGAGTGAGAGTGTGAGTGACTGAGTGAGAGTGAGAGAGTGTGACTGAGTGAGAGTGAGAGAGTGTGACTGAGTGAGAGTGAGAGAGTGTGACTGAGTGAGAGTGAGAGGATGAATGAATGACTGAGTGACTGAGTGAGAGTGAGAGAGTGTGACTGAGTGAGAGTGAGTGATTGAGTGAGAGAATGAGTGAATGACTGAGTGAGCGAGTGACTCAGTGAGAGTGAGAGAGTGAGTGAGAGAGAGTGAGTGAGTGAGTGACTGAGTGAGTGTGAGAGAATGAGTGAGTGAGAGAGAGAATGAGTGAGTGACTGAGTGAGAGTGAGAGAATGAGTGAATGACTGAATGACTGAGTGAGAGTGAGAGAGTGTGACTGAGTGAGAGTGAGAGAGTGACTGAGTGAGAGTGAGAGGATGAGTGAATGACTGAGTGACTGAGTGAGAGTGAGAGAGTGTGACTGAGTGAGAGTGAGAGGATGAGTGAATGACTGAATGACTGAGTGAAAGTGAGAGAGTGTGACTGAGTGAGAGTGAGAGAGTGACTGAGTGAGAGTGAGAGGATGAGTGAATGACTGAGTGAGTGAGTAACTGAGTGTGTGAGAGAAAGTGAGTGAGAGTGAGAGAGAGTGAGTGAGTGAGAGAGAGTGACAGAGAGTGAGGGAGAGTGAGAGAGAGTGAGTGAGAGTGAGAGAATGAGTGAATGTCTGAGTGAGTGAGAGTGAGAGAGTGACTGAGTGAGAGTGAGAGAGTGACTGAGTGAGAGTGAGAGAGTGAATGACTGAGTGAGGGAGTGACTGAGTGAGAGTGAGGGAATGAGTGAATGACTGAGTGACTGAGTGAGAGTGAGAGAGTGTGACTGAGTGAGAGTGAGTGACTGAGTGAGAGAATGAGTGAATGACTGAGTGAGCGAGTGACTCAGTGAGAGTGAGAGAGTGAGTGAGAGAGAGTGAGTGAGTGAGTGACTGAGTGAGTGTGAGAGAATGAGTGAGTGAGAGAGAGAATGAGTGAGTGACTGAGTGAGAGTGAGAGAATGAGTGAATGACTGAGAGACTGAGTGAGAGTGACAGAGTGTGACTGAGTGAGAGTGAGAGGATGAGTGAATGACTGAGTGACTGAGTGAGAGTGAGAGAGTGTGACTGAGTGAGAGTGAGAGAGTGACTAAGTGAGAGTGAGAGAATGAGTCAATGACTGAGTGAGTGACTGAGTGTGTGAGAGAGTGACTGAGTGAGAGTGAGTGAGTGAGAGTGAGAGAATGAGTGAATGACTGACTGAGAGTGAGAGAGTGAGTGAGTCATTGAGTGAGTGAGTGAGAGACTGAATGAGAGTGAGAGAGTGAGTGAGAGTGAGTGACTGAGTGAGAGTGAGAGAGTGAATGACTGAGTGAGAGTGAGAGGATAAGTGAATGACTGACTGAGAGTGAGAGAGTGAGTGACTGAGTGAGAGAGAGTGACTGAGTGAGAGAGAGTGACTGAGAGTGAGTGACTGAGTGAGAGTGAGAGTGAGTGACTGAGTGAGAGAAAGAGAATGAGTGAATGCTGAGTGAGTGAGTGACTGAGTGTGTGAGAGTGTGACTGAGTGAGAGTGAGTGAGTTACTGAGTGAGCGTAAGAGAGTGAGTGAGTGACAGTGATTGTGTGCCTGAGTGAGAGTGAGAGAAGGAGTGATTGACTGACTGAGTGATTGACTGACTGAGTGAGTGACTGAGTGAGAGTGAATGAGTGAGTGAGAGTGAGAGAGAGTGAGGGAATGAGTAATGACTGAGAAAGAGTGACAGATTGTGTGAGAGAGAGTGACTGAGTGAGAGTGAGAGAATGAGTATATGACTGAGTGAGTGAGAGACTGAGTGAGTGAGAGTGAGTGACTGAATGAGAGTGAGTGAGTGAGTGACTGAGTGAGAGAATGAGTGAATGACTGAGTGAGTGAGTGACTGAGTGCCTGAGAGAGAGTGACTGAGTGAGAGTGAGTGAGTGAATGACTGAGTGAGTGAGTGACTGAGGTTGTGAGAGAGAGACACTGAGTGAGAGTGAGTGAGTGACTGAGTGAGAGAGAGAGAATGAGTAAATGCTAAGTGAGTGAGTGACTGAGTGTGTGAGAGAGTGACTGAGAGAGTGAGTGACTGAGTGATCGTAAGGGAGTGAGTGAGTGAGAGTGAGAGTGAGAGTGTGACTGAGTGAGAGTGAGAGAATGAGTGAATGACTGAGTGAGTGAGTGACTGAGTGTCTGAGAGAGAGTGTCTCAGTGAGAGTGAGTGAGTGACTGAGTGAGAGTGAGAGAATGAGTGAGAGAGAGAGTGAGTGATTGAGTGAGAATGAGAGAATGAGTGAATGACTGAGTGAGTGAGTAACTGAGTGTGTGAGAGTGACTGAGTGAGAGTGAGAGAGTGAATGACTGAGTGAGGGAATGACTGAGTGAGAGTGAGAGAATGAGTGAATGACTGACTGAGAGTGAGAGATTGAGTGAGAGAGAATGAGTGAGTGACTGAGTGAGAGAGTGAGAGTGCGTGACTGACTGAGTGAGTGACTGAGTGTGTGAGAGAGAGTGACTAAGTGAGAGTGAGTGAGTGACTGAGTGAGAGAGAGAGAATGAGTGAATGACTGAGTGAGTGAGTGTGAGAGAGAGTGACTGAGTGAGGGAATGACTGAGTGAGAGTGAGAGAATGAGTGAATGACTGACTGAGAGTGAGAGATTGAGTGAGAGAGAATGAGTGAGTGACTGAGTGAGAGAATGAGAGTGCGTGACTGACTGAGTGAGTGACTGAGTGTGTGAGAGAGAGTGACTAAGTGAGAGTGAGTGAGTGACTGAGTGAGAGAGAGAGAATGAGTGAATGACTGAGTGAGTGAGTGTGAGAGAGAGTGACTGAGAGTGAGTGATTGACTGAGTGAGAGTGAGAGAGAGTGACTGAGTGAGAGTGAGTGATTGACTGAGTGACTGAGAGAGTGACTGAGTGAATGACTGAGTAAGTGAGTGAGTGAAGTGAGAGAGTGACTGATTGAGAGTGAATCAGTGACTGAGTGTTTGAGAGTGACTGAGTGAGTGAGTAACTGAGTGAGTGAGAATGAGTGACTGAGTGAGAGTGAGAGAGTGACTGAGTGACTGAATGAGAGTGAGAGAATGTGTGTGAGTGAGTGAGAGTGACTGAGTGAGAGTGAGAGAGTGAGAGTGAGAAAATGAGTGAATGACTGAGTGAGTGACTGAATGTACAAGAGTTAGTGACTGAGAGAGTGAGAGTTACTGAGAGAGAGTGACTGAGAGAGAGAGTGACTAAGTGTGCAAGAGAGAATGAGTGAGTGTGACTGAGTGAGAGTGAGAGAATGAGTGAATGACTGAGTGAGTGAGTGACTGAGTGTGTGAGAGAAAGTGAGTGAGTGAAAGTGAGTGAGTGAGAGTGAGAGAATGAGTGAGTGAGAGAATGAGTGAGTGACTGAGTGAGTGAGTGACTGAGTGAGTGAGAGTGAGTGACTGACTGAGAGTGACAGAGTGAGTGAGAGTGAGTGAGTGACTGAGTGAGAGTGAGAGAATGAGGGAATGACTGAGTGAGTGAGTGGCTGAGTGAGAGTGAGAGAATGAGTGAATGACTGAGTGAGTGATTGAGTGAGAGTGAGAGTGAGTGACTGAGTGAATGAGAGAGAGTGACTGAGTGAGAGTGAATGAGTGAATGACTGAGTGAGTGAGTGACTGTGAGAGAGTGTGACTGAGTGAGAGAATGAGTGAATGACTGAGTGACTGAGTGTATGAGAGTGAGTGACTGAGAGAGTGAGAGTGACTGAGAGAGTGAGTGACTGAATGTGCGAGAGAGAATGAGTGAGAGATTGTGACTGAGTGAGAGTGAGAGAATGATTGAATGACTGAGTGAGTGGGTGACAGAGTGTGTGAGAGAGTGTGACTGAGTTAGAGTGAGAGTGAGTGAGTGACTGAGTGAGAGTGAGAGTGAGTGACTGAGTGTGTGAGAGAGAGTGACTGAGTGAGAGTGAGAGAGTGGGTGAGTGACTGAGTGAGAGTGAGTGAGTGACTGTGTGTGAGAGAGTGACTGAGTGAGAGTGAGAGAGTGAGTGAGTGACTGAGTGAGAGTGAGTGAGTGACTGAGTGTATGAGAGATAGTGACTGAGTGAGATTGAGAGAGTGAGTGAGTGACTGAGTGAGAGTGAGTGAGTGACTGATTGTGAGAGAGAGTGACTGAGTGAGAGTGAGAAAGTGAGTGAGTGACTGACTGAGAGTGAGTGACTGAGTGTTTGAGAGAGAGTGACTGAGTGAGAGTGAGTGAGTGAGTGAATGACTGAGTGAGTGGGTGACTGAGTGTGTGAGAGAGAGTGACTGAGTGAGAGTGACTGAGTGACTGAGTGAGAGAGAAAATGAGTGAATGACTGAGTGAGTGACTGAGAGTGAGTGAATGACGAGTGAGAGTGAGGGAAGGAGTGAGTGACTGACTGAGTGAGTGAGAGAGAGTGACTGAGAGTGAGAGTGTGACTGAGTGAGGGTGTGAGAGTGATTGACAGACAGAGAGAGAGTGAGTGTGAGAGAGGAAAGCTGTATCTTGGAGACTCTCAGCCCCTTTAAGAACTGTCTCTCTGACATGAGTGAGTGAGTGAGAGCGTGACAGACAGAGAGAGAGAGTGAGTGTGAGAGAGGAAAGCTGTAGCTGCCCCTTTAAGAACTGCCTCCCTGACATGAGTGAGTGAGAGAGTGAGTGACAGACAGAGAGAGATAGTGTGAGAGTGAGTGACAGACTGAGAGAGTATGTAAGAGAGTGACAGACAGAGAGAGAGGGAGTGAGAGAATGAGACAGAAAGAGTGAGAGAGACAGACAGAGTGAGTGTGAGAGAGGCAAGCTGTATCTCTGCCCCTTTAAGGACCATTTCTCTGACATGAGAGAGTGAGAGATTGAGTGACAGACAGAGAGAGTGAGTGAGAGAGTGAGTGACAGACAGTGGGAGTGAGTGAGAGAGCGTGACAGACAGAGTGAGTGAGAGAGTGAGTGACAGAGGGAGTGAGTGAGAGAGTGTGTGACAGACAGGGAGAGAGAGAGAATGAGTGTGAGAGACAGAGAGAGAGAGAGAGAGTGAGTGTGAGAGAGGAAAGCTGTATCTGCCCCTTTAAGAACCGCCTCTCTGGCATGAGAGAGTGAGTGACAGACAGAGAGCGAGAGAGAGAGAGTGAGTGAGAGAGACAGAGAGCGAGAGAGAGAGAGAGAGAGTGTGATAGAGGAAATCTGTATCTTGGAGCCTCTCTTCTCCTTTAAGAACTGTCTCTCTGACATGAGAGAGTGAGAGAGTGAGTGATAGACAGAGAGAGAGAGAATGAGTGTGAGAGACAGAGAGAGAGAGAGGGTGAGTGTTAGAGAGGAAAGCTGTATCTACCCCTTTAAGAACCGCCTCTCTGACATGAGTGAGTGAGAGAGTGAGTGACAGAGAGAGAGTGTGACAGTGAGTGAGAGAGAGGAAAGCTGTATCTGCCCCTTTAAGAACTGCCTCTCTGACATTAGTGAGTGAGTGAGTGAGAGACAGAGAGAGTGTGAGAGTGAGTGAGAGAGAGAGAGAGAGTGAGTGTGCGAGAGACCGAGAGAGACATAGAGTGAGTGTGAGAGAGGAAAGCTGTATCTGCCCCTTTAAGAACTGCCTCTCTGACGTGAGTGACATGAGAGAGTGAGTGACAGACAGAGAGTGAGTGAGAGTGAGTGACAGAGAGACAGAGAGAGAGAGTGTGAGAGGAAAGCTGTATTACCCCTTTAAGAACTACCTCTCTGACATGAGTGAGTGAGAGAGTGTGACAGACAGAGAGAGAGAGTGTGAGAGTGAGTGAAAGAGAGACAGAGAGAGAGTGTGAGAGTGAGTGACAGAGAGACAGAGAGAGAGAGTGAGAGTGAGTGACAGATAGAGTGAGTGAGAGTGTGACAGAGAGTATGAGAGTGAGTGAGAGAGACAGAGAGAGAGAGTGAGTTTGAGAGGAAAGCTGTATCTGCCCCTTTAAGAAACGTTTCTGTGACATGAGTGAGTGAGAGTGACAGAGAGAGTGTGTGAGAGTGAGTGAGAGAGACAGAGAGAGAGACTGAGCGTGAGAGAGGAAATCTGTATCTGCCCCTTTAAGAACTGCCACTCTGATATGAGTGAGTGAGAGAGTGACAGACAGTGAGAGAGAGTGTGAGAGGAAAGCTGTA
The DNA here is from genome assembly GCA_026770705.1 of Isurus oxyrinchus. Classification (NCBI taxonomy): domain Eukaryota; kingdom Metazoa; phylum Chordata; class Chondrichthyes; order Lamniformes; family Lamnidae; genus Isurus; species Isurus oxyrinchus. Next base: position 13,002 of record JANJGN010001409.1, on the reverse strand, counting down.
TCCGCCCCTTTAAGAACCGCCTCTCTGACATGAGTGAGTGAAAGAGTGAGTGACAGAGAGTGTGAGAGTGAGTGAGAGAGACAGAGAGTTAGTGTGAGAGAGGACAGCTGTAGCTTGCCCCTAAAGAACTGCCTCTCTGACATTAGTGAGTGAGTGAGAGACAGAGTGTGAGAGTGAGTGAGAGAGAGAGAGAGAGTGGGTGTGCGAGAGACCAAGAGAGACATAGAGTGAGTGTGAGAGAGGAAAGCTGTATCTGCCCCTTTAAGAACCGCCTCTCTGACATGAGTGAGTGAGAGAGTGAGTGACAGACAGAGTGTGAGAGAGAGAGAGTGACAGAGAGACAGAGAGAGAAAGTGTGAGAGTGAGTGACAGACAGAGAGAGGGTCTGAGAGAGTGAGTGAGAGACAGAGTGTGATAGAGGAAAGCTGTATCTGCCGCTTTAAGAACTGCCTCTCTGACATGAGTGAATGAGAGAGTGAGTGACAGACAGAGAGAGAGACAGAGACAGACAGACAGAGAGAGAGAGAGTGAGTGTGAGAAAGGAAAGCTGTGTCTGCCCATTTAAGAACCGCTTCTCTGGCATGAGTGAGTGAGAGAGTGAGTGACAGACAGAGAGAGAGAGAAAGTGTGAGAGAGAGTGTATGAGAGAGGAAAGCGGTATCTTGGAGAATCTCAGCCCCTTTAAGAACCACCTCTCTGACATGAGTGAGTGAGAGAGTGAGTGACAGACAGAGAGAGTGAGTGAGAGACAGAGAGAGAGTGTAAGAATGAGTGAGAGAGACAGAGAGAGAGAGAGCGAGAGTAGTGGGTGTGAGAGGAAAGCTGTATCTGCCGCTTTAAGAACTGCCACTCTGACATGAGTGAGTGAGAGAGAGTGAGTGTGAGAGAGGAAAGCTGTATCTGCCCCTTTAAGATCTGCCTCTCTGACATTAGTGAGTGAGAGAGTGAGTGACAGAAAAAGAGAGTGAGAGAGAGAGAGAGAGTGTGAGAGAGGCAGTAAGTGTGAGAGAGGAAATCTGTATCTTGGAGATTCTCTGCCCTTTAAGAACCACTTCCCTGACATGAGTGAGTGAGAGAGTGAGTGACAGACAGAGAGAGTGAGTGAGAGAGACAGACAGACAGAGAGAGAGAGTGAGTGTGAGAGAGGAAAGCTGTATCTGCCCCTTTAAGAACAGCCTCTCCGACATGAGTTAGTGAGAGAGAGAGACAGAGAGAGAGAGTGTGTGAGAGTGAGTGAGAGACAGAGAGAGAGTGTGTGATAGAGGAAAGCTGTATCTGCCCCTTTAAGAAGCGCCTCTCTAACATGAGTGTGAGTAAGAGAGTAACAGACAGAGAGAGAGAGAGTGTGAGAGGAAAGCTGTAGCTGCCCCTTTAAGAATCGCCTCTCTAACATGAGTGAGTGAGAGAGAGAGAGTGAGTGAGAGAGACAGAGAGAGAGTGAGTGTGAGAGAGGGAAGATGTATCTGACCCTTTAAGAACCGCCTCTCTAACATGAGTGTGAGTGAGAGAGTAACAGACAGAGAGAGGGAGAGAGACAGTGAGTGAGAGAGGAAAGCTGTAGCTACCCCTTTAAGAATCGCCTCTCTGATATGAGTGAGTGAGAGAGTGAGTGACCGACATGAGAGAGATAGTGAGAGAGTGAGTGACAGACAGAGAGAGTGTGAGTGTGAGTGAGAGAGACAGAGATAGAGTGAATGTGAGAGAGGAAAGATGTATCTGCCCCTTTAAGAACCGCCTCTCTGACATGAGTGAGAGAGACAGACAGAGTGTGTGAGTGAGTGAGAGAGACAGAGAGAGAGTGAGTGAGAGAGTGAATGACAGACAGAGTGTGAGAGTGAGTGAGAGAGACAGAGAGAGAGTGTGAGAGTGAGTGAGAGAGACAGACAGAGAGAGATAGTGTGAGAGTGAGTGACAGACTGAGAGAGTATGTAAGAGAGTGACAGACAGAGAGAGAGGGAGTGAGAGAATGAGACAGAAAGAGTGAGAGAGACAGACAGAGTGAGTGTGAGAGAGGCAAGCTGTATCTCTGCCCCTTTAAGGACCATTTCTCTGACATGAGAGAGTGAGAGATTGAGTGACAGACAGAGAGAGTGAGTGAGAGAGTGAGTGACAGACAGTGGGAGTGAGTGAGAGAGCGTGACAGACAGAGTGAGTGAGAGAGTGAGTGACAGACAGAGAGAGATAGTGTGAGAGTGAGTGACAGACTGAGAGAGTATGTAAGAGAGTGACAGACAGAGAGAGAGGGAGTGAGAGAATGAGAGAGAAAGAGTGAGAGAGACAGACAGAGTGAGTGTGAGAGAGGCAAGCTGTATCTCTGCCCCTTTAAGGACCATTTCTCTGACATGAGAGAGTGAGAGATTGAGTGACAGACAGAGAGAGTGAGTGAGAGAGTGAGTGACAGACAGAGTGAGTGAGAGAGTGAGTGACAGAGGGAGTGAATGAGAGAGTGTGACAGACAGAGTGAGTGAGAGAGTGTGTGACAGACAGGGAGAGAGAGAGAATGAGTGTGAGAGACAGAGAGAGAGAGAGAGAGAGAGAGTGAGTGTGAGAGAGGAAAGCTGTATCTGCCCCTTTAAGAACTGTCTCTCTGACATGAGTGAGTGAGAGAGACAGACAGAGAGAGAGTGTGAGAGTGAGAGAGACAGACAGAGTGTGTGAGTGAGTGAGAGAGACAGAGAGAGTGAGTGAGTGACAGACAAAGAGAGAGAGAGAGAGTGAGTGTGAGAGAGGAAAGCTGTATCTGCCCCTTTAAGAACCGCCTCTCTGACATGAGAGAGTGAGTCACAGACAGAGAGCGAGTGAGAGTGAGTGAGTGAGAGAGACAGAGAGAGAGAGAGAGAGAGAGAGAGAGAGAGAGTGTAATAGAGGAAATCTGTATCTTGGAGCCTCTCTTCTCCTTTAAGAACTGTCTCTCTGACATGAGAGAGTGAGAGAGTGAGTGAAAGACAGAGAGAGAGAGAATGAGTGTGAGAGACAGAGAGAGAGAGAGGGTGAGTGTTAGAGAGGAAAGCTGTATCTACCCCTTTAAGAACCGCCTCTCTGACATGAGTGAGTGAGAGAGTGAGTGACAGAGAGAGAGTGTGAGAGTGAGTGAGAGAGAGGAAAGCTGTATCTGCCCCTTTAAGAACTGCCTCTCTGACATTAGTGAGTGAGTGAGAGACAGAGAGAGTGTGAGAGTGAGTGAGAGAGAGAGAGAGAGTGAGTGTGCGAGAGACCGAGAGAGACATAGAGTGAGTGTGAGAGAGGAAAGCTGTATCTGCCCCTTTAAGAACTGCCTCTCTGACGTGAGTGACTGAGAGAGTGAGTGACAGACAGAGAGTAAGTGAGAGTGAGTGACAGAGAGACAGAGAGAGAGAGTGTGAGAGGAAAGCTGTATCTACCCCTTTAAGAACTACCTCTCTGACATGAGTGAGTGAGAGAGTGTGACAGACAGAGAGAGAGAGTGTGTGAGTGAGTGACAGAGAGACAGAGAGAGAGAGTGTGAGAGTGAGTGACAGAGAGACAGAGAGAGAGTGTGAGAGTGAGTGACAGAGAGACAGAGAGAGAGAGTGTGAGAGTGAGTGACAGATAGAGTGAGTGAGAGAGTGTGACAGAGAGTATGAGAGTGAGTGAGAGAGACAGAGAGAGAGAGTGAGTTTGAGAGGAAAGCTGTATCTGCCCCTTTAAGAAACGTTTCTGTGACATGAGTGAGTGAGAGTGACAGAGAGAGTGTGTGAGAGTGAGTGAGAGAGACAGAGAGAGAGACTGAGCGTGAGAGAGGAAATCTGTATCTGCCCCTTTAAGAACTGCCACTCTGATATGAGAGAGTGAGGGAGTGACAGACAGTGAGAGAGAGTGTGAGAGGAAAGCTGTATCCGCCCCTTTAAGAACCGCCTCTCTGACATGAGTGAGTGAAAGAGTGAGTGACAGAGAGTGTGAGAGTGAGTGAGAGAGACAGAGAGTTAGTGTGAGAGAGGACAGCTGTATCTTGCCCCTAAAGAACTGCCTCTCTGACATTAGTGAGTGAGTGAGAGACAGAGTGTGAGAGTGAGTGAGAGAGAGAGAGAGAGTGGGTGTGCGAGAGACCAAGAGAGACATAGAGTGAGTGTGAGAGAGGAAAGCTGTATCTGCCCCTTTAAGAACAGCCTCTCTGACATGAGTGAGTGAGAGAGTGAGTGACAGAGAGAGTGAGTGAGAGAGAGAGAGTGACAGAGAGACAGAGAGAGAAAGTGTGAGAGTGAGTGACAGACAGAGAGAGGGTGTGAGAGAGTGAGTGAGAGACAGAGTGTGATAGAGGAAAGCTGTATCTGCCGCTTTAAGAACTGCCTCTCTGACATGAGTGAATGAGAGAGTGAGTGACAGACAGAGAGAGAGACAGAGACAGACAGACAGAGAGAGAGAGAGTGAGTGTGAGAAAGGAAAGCTGTGTCTGCCCATTTAAGAACCGCTTCTCTGGCATGAGTGAGTGAGAGAGTGAGTGACAGACAGAGAGAGAGAGAAAGTGTGAGAGAGAGTGTATGAGAGAGGAAAGCGGTATCTTGGAGACTCTCAGCCCCTTTAAGAACCACCTCTCTGACATGAGTGAGTGAGAGAGTGAGTGACAGACAGAGAGAGTGAGTGAGAGACAGAGAGAGAGTGTAAGAGTGAGTGAGAGAGACAGAGAGAGAGAGAGCGAGAGTAGTGGGTGTGAGAGGAAAGCTGTATCTGCCCCTTTAAGAACTGCCACTCTGACATGAGTGAGTGAGAGAGAGTGAGTGTGAGAGAGGAAAGCTGTATCTGCCCCTTTAAATCTGCCTCTCTGACATTAGTGAGTGAGAGAGTGTGCGACAGAAAAAGAGAGTGACAGAGAGAGAGAGAGAGTGTGAGAGAGACAGAGAGAGACAGTAAGTGTGAGAGATGAAATCTGTATCTTGGAGACTCTCTGCCCTTTAAGAACCACTTCCCTGACATGAGTGAGTGAGAGAGTGAGTGACAGACAGAGAGAGTGAGTGAGAGAGACAGACAGACAGAGAGAGAGTGAGTGTGAGAGAGGAAAGCTGTATCTGCCCCTTTAAGAACCGCCTCTCCGACATGAGTTAGTGAGAGAGAGAGACAGAGAGAGAGAGTGTGTGAGAGTGAGTGAGAGAGACAGAGTGAGAGTGTGTGAGAGAGGAAAGATGTATCTGCCCCTTTAAGAAGCGCCTCTCTAACATGAGTGTGAGTAAGAGAGTAACAGACAGAGAGAGAGAGAGAATGAGAGGAAAGCTGTAGCTGCCCCTTTAAGAATCGCCTCTCTAACATGAGTGAGTGAGAGAGAGAGAGTGAGTGAGAGAGACAGAGAGAGAGTGAGTGATAGACAGACCGAGTGTGAGAGTGAGTGAGAGAGACAGAGAGAGAGAGAGAGTGTGTGAGAGATAAAGATGTATCTGCCCCTTTAAGAACCGCCTCTCTGACATGAGTGAGTGAGAGAGAGAGACAGAGAGCGAGTGTGTGAGAGTGAGTGAGAGAGAGAGAGAGAGAGAGACAGTGTATAAGAGAAGAAAGATGTATCTGCCCCTTTAAGAACCGCCTCTCTAACATGAGTGTGAGTGAGAGAGAGAGAGAGAGTGAGTGAGAGAGACAGAGAGAGAGAGAGAGTGAGAGTGAGTGATAGAGACAGAGAGAGACAGAGAGAGAGAGACAGAGAGAGAGAGTGAGTGTGAGAGAGGAAAGATGTATCTGCCTCTTTAAGAACCACCTCTCTAACATGAGTGAGTGAGAGAGTGAGTGACAGACATGAGAGAGAGTGTGAGAGTGAGTGACAGAGAGACAGATAGAGAAAGTGAGAGAATGAGTGACAGACAGAGAGAGAGTGTGAGAGTGAGTGAGAGAGAGAGAGTATGTGAGAGAGGAAAGCTGTATCTGCCCCTTTAAGAACCGCCTCTCTGACATGAGTGAGTGAGAGACAGAGAGAGAGTGTGTGAGAGTGAGTGAGAGAGACAGAGAGAGAGTGTGTGAGAGTGAGTGAGAGAGACAGAGAGTGAGTGACAGACAGATCGAGTGTGACAGTGAGTGAGAGAGACAGAGAGAGAGAGTGTGTGTGAGAGATAAAGATGTATCTGCCCCTTTAAGAACCGCCTCTCTAACATGAGTGTGAGTGAGAGAGAGAGAGAGAGTGTGTGAGAGTGAGTGAGAGAGACAGAGAGAGAGTGAGAGTGAGTGACAGACAGAGTGTGAGAGTGAGTGAGAGAGACAGAGAGAGAGAGAGTGTGTGAGAGAGGAAAGCTGTACCTGCCCCTTTAAGAACTGCCACTCTGCCATAAGTGAATGAGAGAGTGAGTGACAGACAGAGAGAGAGAGTGTGTGTGTGAGAGAGGAGAGCTGTATCTGCCCCTTTAAGAACCACCTCTCTGACATGAGTGAGAGAGACAGACAGAGAGACAGTGTGTGAGAGTGAGTGAGAGAGACAGAGAGAGAGAGTGACAGACAGAGAGAGCGTGAGAGTGAGTGAGAGAGACAGAGAGAGAGAGTGTGTGAGAGAGGAAAGTTGTATCTGCCCCTTTAAGAACCGCCTCTCTAACATGAGTGTGTGAGAGAGTAACAGACAGAGAGAGAGAGAGAGAGTGAGTGTGAGAGAGGAAAGCTGTAACTGCCCCTTTAAGAATCGCCTCTCTAACATGAGTGAGTGTGAGAGTGAGTGACAGAGAGACAGAGAGAGAAGGTGAGAGAGTGAGTGACAAACAGAGATAGTGTGAGAGTGAGTGAGAGAGACAGAGAGTAAATGTGAGAGAGGAAAACTGTTTCTGCCCCTTTAAGAACCGCCTCTCTGACATGAGTGAGTGAGAGAGACAGACAGAGTGTGTGAGAGTGAGTGAGAGAGACAGAGAGAGAGTGAGTGAGAGAGTGAGTGACAGACAGAGTGGTGAGAGTGAGTGAGAGAGACAGAGAGAGAGAGAGAGTGTATGAGAGAGGAAAGCTGTATCTGCCCCTTTAAGAACTGTCTCTCTGACATGAGTGAGTAAGAGAGAGAGTGACAGACAGAGAGAGAGAGTGAGTGAGTGAGAGAGACAGAGAGAGAGTGAGTGTGAGAGAGGAAAGCTGTATCTGCCCCTTTAAGAAGCGCCTCTCTAACATGAGTGTGAGTAAGAGAGTAACAGACAGAGAGAGAGAGAGTGTGAGAGGAAAGCTGTAGCTGCCCCTTTAAGAATCGCCTCTCTAACATGAGTGAGTGAGAGAGAGAGAGAGAGAGAGTGAGTGAGAGAGACAGAGAGAGAGTGAGTGTGAGAGAGGGAAGATGTATCTGACCCTTTAAGAACCGCCTCTCTAACATGAGTGTGAGTGAGAGAGTAACAGACAGAGAGAGGGAGAGAGACTGTGAGTGAGAGAGGAAAGCTGTAGCTACCCCTTTAAGAATCGCCTCTCTGATATGAGTGAGTGAGAGAGTGAGTGACCGACATGAGAGAGATAGTGAGAGAGTGAGTGACAGACAGAGAGAGAGTGTGAGTGTGAGTGAGAGAGACAGAGATAGAGTGAATGTGAGAGAGGAAAGATGTATCTGCCCCTTTAAGAACCGCCTCTCTGACATGAATGAGAGAGACAGACAGAGTGTGTGAGTGAGTGAGAGAGACAGAGAGAGAGTGAGTGAGAGAGTGAATGACAGACAGAGTGTGAGAGTGAGTGAGAGAGACAGAGAGAGAGTGTGAGAGTGAGTGAGAGAGACAGAGAGAGAGAGAGTGTGTGAGAGAGGAAAGCTGTATCTGCCCCTTTAAGAACCGCCTCTCTAACATGAGTGTGAGTGAGAGAAAGAGAAAGAGTGAGTGAGAGAGACAGAGAGAGAGAGTGAGTGTGAGAGAGGAAAGATGTATCTGCCTCTTTAAGAACCACCTCTCTAACATGAGTGAGTGAGAGAGTGAGTGACAGACATGAGAGAGAGAGTGTGAGAGTGAGTGACAGAGAGACAGAGAGAGAAAGTGAGAGAGTGAGTGAGAGACAGAGAGAGAGAATGAGAGTGAGTGAGAGAGACAGAGAGAGAGAGAATATGTGAGAGAGGAAAGCTGTATCTGCCCCTTTAAGACCCGCCTCTCTGACATGAGTGAGTGAGAGAGACAGAGAGAGAGAGAGTGAGAGTGAGTGATAGAGACAGAGAGAGACAGAGAGAGAGAGACAGAGAGAGAGAGTGAGTGTGAGAGAGGAAAGATGTATCTGCCTCTTTAAGAGCCACCTCTCTAACATGAGTGAGTGAGAGAGTGAGTGACAGACATGAGAGAGAGTGTGAGAGTGAGTGACAGAGAGACAGATAGAGAAAGTGAGAGAATGAGTGACAGACAGAGAGAGAGTGTGAGAGTGAGTGAGAGAGAGAGAGTGTGTGAGAGGAAAGCTGTATCTGCCCCTTTAAGAACCGCCTCTCTGACATGAGTGAGTGAGAGACAGAGAGAGAGTGTGTGAGAGTGAGTGAGAGAGACAGAGAGAGAGTGAGTGAGAGAGTGAATGACAGACAGAGTGTGAGAGTGAGTGAGAGAGACAGAGAGAGAGTGAGTGTGAGAGTGAGTGAGAGAGACAGAGAGAGAGAGAGTGTGTGAGAGAGGAAAGCTGTATCTGCCCCTTTAAGAACCGCCTCTCTAACATGAGTGTGAGTGAGAGAAAGAGAGAGAGTGAGTGAGAGAGACAGAGAGAGAGAGTGAGTGTGAGAGAGGAAAGATGTATCTGCCTCTTTAAGAACCACCTCTCTAACATGAGTGAGTGAGAGAGTGAGTGACAGACATGAGAGAGAGAGTGTGAGAGTGAGTGACAGAGAGACAGAGAGAGAAAGTGAGAGAGTGAGTGAGAGACAGAGAGAGAGAATGAGAGTGAGTGAGAGAGACAGAGAGAGAGAGAATATGTGAGAGAGGAAAGCTGTATCTGCCCCTTTAAGACCCGCCTCTCTGTCTTGAGTGAGTGAGAGAGACAGAGAGAGTGTGAGTGATAGACAGACCGAGTGTGAGAGTGAGTGAGAGAGACAGAGATAGAGTGAATGTGAGAGAGGAAAGATGTATCTGCCCCTTTAAGAACCGCCTCTCTGACATGAGTGAGAGAGACAGACAGAGTGTGTGAGTGAGTGAGAGAGACAGAGAGAGAGTGAGTGAGAGAGTGAATGACAGACAGAGTGTGAGAGTGAGTGAGAGAGACAGAGAGAGAGTGTGAGAGTGAGTGAGAGAGACAGAGAGAGAGAGAGTGTGTGAGAGAGGAAAGCTGTATCTGCCCCTTTAAGAACCGCCTCTCTAACATGAGTGTGAGTGAGAGAAAGAGAGAGAGTGAGTGAGAGAGACAGAGAGAGAGAGTGAGTGTGAGAGAGGAAAGATGTATCTGCCTCTTTAAGAACCACCTCTCTAACATGAGTGAGTGAGAGAGTGAGTGACAGACATGAGAGAGAGAGTGTGAGAGTGAGTGACAGAGAGACAGAGAGAGAAAGTGAGAGAGTGAGTGAGAGACAGAGAGAGAGAATGAGAGTGAGTGAGAGAGACAGAGAGAGAGAGAATATGTGAGAGAGGAAAGCTGTATCTGCCCCTTTAAGACCCGCCTCTCTGACATGAGTGAGTGAGAGAGACAGAGAGAGTGTGAGTGATAGACAGACCGAGTGTGAGAGTGAGTGAGAGAGACAGAGAGAGAGAGAGTGTGTGAGAGATAAAGATGTATCTGCCCCATTAAGAACCGCCTCTCTGACATGAGTGAGTGAGAGAGAGAGACAGAGAGCGAGTGTGTGAGAGTGAGTGAGAGAGACAGAGAGAGAGAGAGACAGTGTATAAGAGAAGAAAGATGTATCTGCCCCTTTAAGAACCGCCTCTCTAACATGAGTGTGAGTGAGAGAGAGAGAGAGATTGAGTGAGAGAGACAGAGAGAGAGAGAGTGAGAGTGAGTGATAGAGACAGAGAGAGACAGAGAGAGAGAGACAGAGAGAGAGAGTGAGTGTGAGAGAGGAAAGATGTATCTGCCTCTTTAAGAACCACCTCTCTAACATGAGTGAGTGAGAGAGTGAGTGACAGACATGAGAGAGAGTGTGAGAGTGAGTGACAGAGAGACAGATAGAGAAAGTGAGAGAATGAGTGACAGACAGAGAGAGAGTGTGAGAGTGAGTGAGAGAGAGAGAGTGTGTGAGAGGAAAGCTGTATCTGCCCCTTTAAGAACCGCCTCTCTGACATGAGTGAGTGAGAGACAGAGAGAGAGTGTGTGAGAGTGAGTGAGAGAGACAGAGAGAGAGTGTGTGAGAGTGAGTGAGAGAGACAGAGAGAGAGTGTGTGAGAGTGAGTGAAAGAGACAGAGAGTGAGTGACAGACAGATCGAGTGTGAGAGTGAGTGAGAGAGACAGAGAGAGAGAAAGTGTGTGAGAGATAAAGATGTATCTGCCCCTTTAAGAACCGCCTCTCTAACATGAGTGTGAGTGAGAGAGAGAGAGTGTGTGAGAGTGAGTGAGAGAGACAGAGAGAGAGTGAGAGTGAGTGACAGACAGAGTGTGAGAGTGAGTGAGAGAGACAGAGAGAGAGAGAGTGTGTGAGAGAGGAAAGCTGTACCTGCCCCTTTAAGAACTGCCACTCTGCCATAAGTGAATGAGAGAGTGAGTGACAGACAGAGAGAGAGAGTGTGTGTGTGAGAGAGGAGAGCTGTATCTGCCCCTTTAAGAACCGCCTCTCTGACATGAGTGAGAGAGACAGACAGAGAGACAGTGTGTGAGAGTGAGTGAGAGAGACAGAGAGAGAGAGTGACAGACAGAGAGAGCGTGAGAGTGAGTGAGAGAGACAGAGAGAGAGAGTGTGTGAGAGAGGAAAGTTGTATCTGCCCCTTTAAGAACCGCCTCTCTAACATGAGTGTGTGAGAGAGTAACAGACAGAGAGAGAGAGAGAGAGTGAGTGTGAGAGAGGAAAGCTGCAACTGCCCCTTTAAGAATCGCCTCTCTAACATGAGTGAGTGTGAGAGTGAGTGACAGAGAGACAGAGAGAGAAGGTGAGAGAGTGAGTGACAAACAGAGATAGTGTGAGAGTGAGTGAGAGAGACAGAGAGTAAATGTGAGAGAGGAAAACTGTTTCTGCCCCTTTAAGAACCGCCTCTCTGACATGAGTGAGTGAGAGAGACAGACAGAGTGTGTGAGAGTGAGTGAGAGAGACAGAGAGAGAGTGAGTGAGAGAGTGAGTGACAGACAGAGTGGTGAGAGTGAGTGAGAGAGACAGAGAGAGAGAGAGAGTGTATGAGAGAGGAAAGCTGTATCTGCCCCTTTAAGAACTGTCTCTCTGACATGAGTGAGTAAGAGAGAGAGTGACAGACAGAGAGAGAGAGTGAGTGAGTGAGAGAGACAGAGAGAGAGTGAGTGTGAGAGAGGAAAGCTGTATCTGCCCCTTTAAGAAGCGCCTCTCTAACATGAGTGTGAGTAAGAGAGTAACAGACAGAGAGAGAGAGAGTGTGAGAGGAAAGCTGTAGCTGCCCCTTTAAGAATCGCCTCTCTAACATGAGTGAGTGAGAGAGAGAGAGAGAGAGAGTGAGTGAGAGAGACAGAGAGAGAGTGAGTGTGAGAGAGGGAAGATGTATCTGACCCTTTAAGAACCGCCTCTCTAACATGAGTGTGAGTGAGAGAGTAACAGACAGAGAGAGGGAGAGAGACTGTGAGTGAGAGAGGAAAGCTGTAGCTACCCCTTTAAGAATTGCCTCTCTGATATGAGTGAGTGAGAGAGTGAGTGACCGACATGAGAGAGATAGTGAGAGAGTGAGTGACAGACAGAGAGAGAGTGTGAGTGTGAGTGAGAGAGACAGAGATAGAGTGAATGTGAGAGAGGAAAGATGTATCTGCCCCTTTAAGAACCGCCTCTCTGACATGAATGAGAGAGACAGACAGAGTGTGTGAGTGAGTGAGAGAGACAGAGAGAGAGTGAGTGAGAGAGTGAATGACAGACAGAGTGTGAGAGTGAGTGAGAGAGACAGAGAGAGAGTGTGAGAGTGAGTGAGAGAGACAGAGAGAGAGAGAGTGTGTGAGAGAGGAAAGCTGTATCTGCCCCTTTAAGAACCGCCTCTCTAACATGAGTGTGAGTGAGAGAAAGAGAAAGAGTGAGTGAGAGAGACAGAGAGAGAGAGTGAGTGTGAGAGAGGAAAGATGTATCTGCCTCTTTAAGAACCACCTCTCTAACATGAGTGAGTGAGAGAGTGAGTGACAGACATGAGAGAGAGAGTGTGAGAGTGAGTGACAGAGAGACAGAGAGAGAAAGTGAGAGAGTGAGTGAGAGACAGAGAGAGAGAATGAGAGTGAGTGAGAGAGACAGAGAGAGAGAGAATATGTGAGAGAGGAAAGCTGTATCTGCCCCTTTAAGACCCGCCTCTCTGACATGAGTGAGTGAGAGAGACAGAGAGAGAGAGAGTGAGAGTGAGTGATAGAGACAGAGAGAGACAGAGAGAGAGAGACAGAGAGAGAGAGTGAGTGTGAGAGAGGAAAGATGTATCTGCCTCTTTAAGAACTGCCTCTCTAACATGAGTGAGTGAGAGAGAGTGACAGACATGAGAGAGAGAGTGTGAGAGTGAGTGACAGAGAGACAGATAGAGAAAGTGAGAGAATGAGTGACAGAGAGAAAGTGTGAGAGTGAGTGAGAGAGAGAGAGTATGTGAGAGAGGAAAGCTGTATCTGCCCCTTTAAGAACCGCCTCTCTGACATGAGTGAGTGAGAGACAGAGAGAGAGTGTGTGAGAGTGAGTGAGAGAGACAGAGAGAGAGTGTGTGAGAGTGAGTGAGAGAGACAGAGAGTGAGTGACAGACAGATCGAGTGTGACAGTGAGTGAGAGAGACAGAGAGAGAGAGTGTGAAAGATAAAGATGTATCTGCCCCTTTAAGAACCGCCTCTCTAACATGAGTGTGAGTGAGAGAGAGAGAGAGTGTGTGAGAGTGAGTGAGAGAGACAGAGAGAGAGTGAGAGTGAGTGACAGACAGAGTGTGAGAGTGAGTGAGAGAGAGAGAGAGTGTGTGAGAGAGGAAAGCTGTACCTGCCCCTTTAAGAACTGCCACTCTGCCATAAGTGAATGAGAGAGTGAGTGACAGACAGAGAGAGAGAGTGTGTGT